>JADBJO010005673.1:37500-75000 GCA_016801955.1 Conus betulinus | reverse complement strand
ATCATCACGATCATGATCATCACCATCATCATCGTCGTCGTCGTCGTCATCATCATCGTCGTCATCATCATCATCATCATCACCTCATAATGGTTTTTTTGTTCTTGCCATATCATCACCATCATTATCACCTCATTATGATTGTTATTCTTGTCATCATCATCATCATCATCATCATCATGGTTGTCATTCTTATCATCATCATCATCATCATCATCACCATCACCATCATCATCATCATCATCGTCATCATCACCATCATCATCACCATCCTCATCACCTCATTATGGTTGTTGTTCTTGTCATCATCATCATCATCATCATCATCATCATTATCATCATCATCTTCATCATCATCATTATCATCATCACAGCAGCAGCAGCAGCAGCAACAGCAGCATCGTCATCATCATCATCATCATCATCACATCATCATCAACACCACCACCTCCACCTTGTCATGGTTGTTCTTGCCATCATCATCATCATCATCATCATCATCGTCGTCGTCGTCGTCATCATCATTATTATTACCTCATCATAGTTATTGCTTTTGCCATCAATTCACCAAGTATTTATGTCACTGTTTTGTCGTCTTTCGAATGTTACTGCTGCTGCTAGGCACATACACCTCTCATTCCCTGCAGTCACTGAGTAGCTTGAGATCAAAACAGACGAGGATGCCGACTCCTGTGAAAAGGAAGACCAGGACATCCTCTGTCAAGTGTCAAGTCCCACTTGACTGGCAACCTCAAACGCCCGCTGCCCTGCCCATCCACTTCACCCCTCTTTAATGTCCTCTACCCCCATCCTTACCCTTTCCCAGTCCCTATCCTCCTCCTCCTCCTCCTTCCCCCATCCAACTTCCACTTGACCATATTCTATTAAAGATAAAAAAGGAGAAAACTTTCCCGTGCCATTCTTGATTGTACTGAAAGTTGGCTGGTGTCGCTGTCTCCATGGCGGATTCCTTGTTCAAGCATCCAGCCAGAAACGTGTCTGGGGCTGGGGCGTTATCTGGGAACTCTTTTCCATGCAGAAGAAAGGAGGCTAACAATACGCGTGCGAGCATGAATGAAACAAAGATATGTCCAAACATGACGGCGAGATTTCCTGTAAATGTCCTCAAACCGGAACCCACTTTAAGTATCATCAGGCGCCCGCGCATGTCTGCACATAACATTTCCTGTACTCAAAAAGTGTCTAGAAGGTTGTGGTAGAATGAGTGGGAGGCGTGGTGGAGGGTGTCAAAACCAAATTAAGCTGATCACAATAACAGCCAGGTTAATGTTTTGATGAGATAGTTTTGTAGATGCGGAGCCATTTTACGCTCCCCTCTCTCTCTCTCTCTCTCTTTCTCTCTCATATAGACACAGACACACAAACACAGACACACACATATAGACACAGACACAGACACAGACATACACACACACACACACAAATATTTTGCTCGAATTTTGTTGCTCCTCCTTGAAACGTACAACGTTGTTCAACAATCTTAACAAATGCAGACAAAAAAAAAAACCCCACAAAAAACAAAACAAAAAACAAAACAAAACAAAACAAAAAACAAAAAACAAAAAAACAAAAAAAAAAACCCCAAAAACCCTGTTCCTTCACAATCTTATTTGTACGTTGCTTTTGCATTTGGACATCACCGCTCCGGTGTGTGAAATCACATCTGCGTTTGTTGCCAGAAGTTTCTCACGACGCCCTAAGTTGCGCACATCAAAATAAAACGAGCTTGACTGTAATAACCCCCCACCCCCCCCAACCGCCCCCCCACCCCCAAACGATCAAAGATGTCCATTTCTGATTCCATCGCATGTGCTGTAACACATCAGAGAGGCCTGGCACACAGCTAGTTGTCCGTGCTAATCACCGCTTTCTAATCGCCTGCAGCGGAAATTCCTCAATTAACCAACAAAACCTTGCTAAATTTGAAACCAGCTAATTAAGCGGAAAAAAAAGTCAGTGCAGCGAACTCGCTATCAATCACTTCAGAAATTGCAGCATGCACCGCCTCAAACTGGCAGAGAGAGAGAGAGAGAGAGAGAGAGAGAGAGAGAGAGAGAGAGAGAGAGAGATAGAGAGAGAGAGAGAGAGAGAGAGAGAGAGAGAGAGAGCGAGAGAAAGAGAGAGAGAGAGAGAGAGAGAGAGAGGGGGAAGGAAAGAACGTTCAGTCATGTTAGCTCGCCCGACTACGGAGGCACACCAAATGGCCTGCAAGCAAGATAAAATCAGACCCTGCTCTAAATCAAATGTCGAGATTAAAATTCAAACCAAGTAAAGTCTTTTGAAAATATTCAAAGACTGACACAAAACAAGTTTTTTTTTTAATACGAGAGAGAGAGAGAGAGAGAGAGAGAGAGAGAGAGAGAGAGAGAGAGAGATACATAGAGACAGAGTGAGAGAGAGAGACTGAGAGACAGAGAAACAGAGAAAGAGAAAGAGAGAAAGAAACAGAGACAAAGACAGAGAGAGAGACAGAGAGAGAGAGAGAGAGAGAGAGAGAGAGAGAGAGAGAGGAAAGAGAA
Source organism: Conus betulinus (assembly GCA_016801955.1). Classification (NCBI taxonomy): domain Eukaryota; kingdom Metazoa; phylum Mollusca; class Gastropoda; order Neogastropoda; family Conidae; genus Conus; species Conus betulinus. Next base: position 72,460 of record JADBJO010005673.1, on the reverse strand, counting down.
GAAAAAAGAGTAGAAGAGAGAGAGAGACAGAGAGAGAGAGAGAAGAAACAAAGAGAGAAAAGAGAGAGAGAGAGAGAGAGAGAGAGAAGGAAGAGAGAGAAGAAGTAGAAGACAGAGCGAGAGAGAGAGAGAGAGAGACAGAGAGAGAGAGAGAAAGACAGAAACAAACAAAGAGAGAGAGAGAGAGAGAGAGAGAGAGAGAGAGAGAGAGAGAGAGAGAGAGAGACAGAGAGAGAAGTTGAAATGATTCACATCATGTGAACCATGTAATCGGATTCCCATCAATTCTCAACGCAGTACAGTGGTGACTACATGATGACTTCATCCTTCCTTTCTCGTTGGTAAAACACAAAGATAAAGTTAATCATAAAGTTCCCCCACCCCATAGTAGTAGAGCACCCTGAGAACACAAACGCCTCAGCGGAATGCAGTTGACTCAAATCCAGAAGTAAAAAAAAAAATGGGGAAGAAGCATCGAATGTTGGAAGGGGGAGGGGTGGGAGGACGGGGGTGGAGGGAAGGGAGGTGGACGATTGATGGGAGCAAGAAACAAAATCGATGAAAACCCCCATACCCTGGCTAGAAGGGCTGAGATGAAAGTGAAGGGGTCAGCGCTTATGGACACTCCTAATGGGTGACCCAGACTCCTGGCGGATAAAGATGATACAAAAAAAACAAAAAACAAACAAAAAAAAAACACGAAGCAATCCTTGGGGTCACTTCAGATGTGTGAATCAGACTCCTAGCTGTCAGGGTTGAAGTAAAAACAAAAAGACCTAGCAAAAGGTCCCAACGGCCACTTTAAACTTGTGCCCAAGATACCCGGCTCAAAGATGAGATGGAAACATAAAAAAAATTCTTGGTGGCCATTTGTGGTTGAAATCCCTGAGAGAAATCATAGACAATACTCCTGGTGGCCGCTTGTGGTTGAAATCCCTAAACGAAAGAGCTGAAAGTCGCTTCAGACCTGTGGCTAAGATCCTGAGATGAAAGCATAGAGAATACTGCTAATGGTCACTTGTGGCTGACATCCTAAACGAAAGAACTGAGGTGAAAGCATAGGAAATACTGCTGCTGGCTACTTCAGACTTGTGAAGGAGTTGATATGAAAGCATAGAGAATACTGCTAATGGCTAATGCACTTGTGGTTGAAATCCCTAAAGGAAAGAAGTGAGGTGAAAGCATAGGAAATACTGCTGCTGGCCGCGTTAGTCTTGTGGTCAGGACTCCTGAAGAAAAGAGCTGAGATAAAGGTGTAAGAAATACTACAGCTGGCCACGTCAGACTTGTGAAAGAGATGATATGAAAGCATAGAGAATACCCCTGATGGCCGCTTCAGACTTGTGAAAGAGATGATATGAAAGCATAGGGAATACTCCTGATGGCCACTTCAGACTTGTGGCAATGACCCCTTTATGAAAGAGCTGAGATAAAAGCGTAGGAAACCCTCTTCATGGCCGCTTCAGATCTTGTGGCTCCAACACTCCAAGGACAGTGCCAGAAGGTAACGCTCAGATACATTCACTGGTCGTTGGAAACTAAAGTCATGGTGATGTCATTAACTATACTTGAACGGTTAGATGACCGACATTGTCTGTAAGTGTAAAGTTCTCGGGAAAGTAGAATACGCACATGATCTTGCGCTCTACCATCGTCATTGTCACACGAACACGAAAGAAGAATCAGAAATCTGTCTCTCTCTCTCTCTCTCCCTCTCTCTTTCTCTCTCTCCTCCCCCCCCCCCCCCCCCCTCTCCCTCTATCTCCAGTTTCATGTTTTCACTTCTTCTGGCTTCAGATCACAAATCAACAAGGTGATGTTTGGGCTTTGTATGTTCATAAAGCTCAATTATCAAACAAGACAAAAGGTAATGCTTCCCAATCTGAACCAAAGGAAGTGATGAAAAGGATCCTTCTCCACATCAAGTGTAATGTATCATTCATATGCAGATACATCTCTCTGGTTCTGCCAGACATTCGCTTTGTTCAATCCGCATTGCCCCGATTCTTCGTAATTTTTTCTTGATCTTTGCATTTCTTGAACGCTGTATTTGTGGGTGTATGGAAGATGTGTTTGTAGGTGTATGTTTCCTCACGCGTGCTCATTTATTGAAATTTGCTTATGGCCTTATCATTAAATCTTTCAGACCAAGACTCTCTCCTCTCTCTCTCTCTCTCTCTGTTTTTTTTTCACAGATGTAAACTTAAAGAGATAAAAAAGCTACTCACCTTCAGCTACGTGCACTGAAACTCAGCAGACCATGCAGCTTCACACTCTGAATACACATCTCCTCCTTTATTTCACTTTAAAAACGTGTTTTGTCAACTGACTTCAAGATCCACATCTCCTCCTTTATTTCACTTTAAAACGTGTTTTGTCAACTGACTTCAAGATCCACATCTCCTCTCTTTGACACTCTCACTCCAATCTTTTCACTTGAGTGAATCCCTCTGATAAACGGACAAGGATATCAGGAACAGCCAGAAGAACCTTACTGACCCTATCTACACATCTGCCACCAACGATACGGCTCAGTCAAAGCAAGCTAAAGGCAGCGGACTCAAACAGAGAGAAGAAGAAGAAGAAGAAGAAGAAGAAAGAAGAAGAAGAAGAAGAAGAAAGAAGAAGATGAAAGCCAAGAAAAAAGATGAAGGAAAAAGAAAAGCCCGATCGATGCCAACAAGAAACGGAATCGATGAAAACCGTGGCACCGCTGACAGAGCTGAGATAAAAGCGGTGGGTACTGCTCCTGATGGCCACTTCAGACTCATGCCTCAGACTCCTCGCAGACAGTGCCACAGGGCAATGCGGAGGCTGTAGATCGAACTCTTTCGCTGCCGGTAGTTAAAGAAAAAAAAGAAGATGCCGACGTTATCATGCTAAATATAAGAGGAAGGTTCTGGCATCAGCTACTCAGCAAGTTTCCAGAAACACTTTTATACATTATTCATTAATTTACCAAAATACTTATCCATAGCTATAACTTGCCCAGAGCACTTACGTATATTTTCAAACCTTGCCAAAAGCACATCTATATTCATAAATTTCTCCAAAACACTTATCTATCTATTTCTGTAACTCGCCTAAAACACTTACCTATGTTTATAACTTGCCCCCCCCCCCCCCCCCCCCCCCCCCCCCCCCCCCCCCCCCCTGAAAAAAAAAAAAACCTGCCCCAAACACGTAGCTATATATTCATAACGTGTTTTTATTTAAAAAATCACTTGGGAGCAGCGTTTGGAATAGCTAAAGTGTATTGCAGCCACATGATTTACAATTAATCCTTTCACCCTTAGGGTGACTGAGGATGGTATTTAAACAAAACCGGTACAGCAATGCCATAAATATTTCCTTATGTGTGTCTTACACATATATAAATGTTTCTTTATCATTACACACGTTTTAACGTTTCTATATGAATACACACGCTTCGAATACGTTTTTCAAATACGACCACATTTTTGTGTATTTACTCTAATCATCTACTGCATTCAAAATCTTTAGAAACAGCATTTCATTTCTATCACTTTGATCTACTTAATGCCATGGCCGGATATAAAGAAAAAAAAAGTCTGGTGCCGTTTGCATACAGGCCACCTCTTGTACACCCACTAGTATCTTATGAGAGGGGAAGAAACTCCGCACTGTATTCTGTGAGATGTACCACTCGCTATAAAACATATTGCTGTGGGGTCTTGGAGCTACCACGATATCAGACAGAAATACTTTACAGCAGACTCCATGAGAACCCTGTTCAGAGATGTTACACCGTGTGTATTTTCTTTTTTTTTTTTTTGAGGTGATAACCGAGATAAACAGTTTTCTCTCAGATTTTATGGAAGAAAGATTTTAATGACATTCAGCCCTGTTATTACGAAATATGTCGCAGCTAAAAGACTTACCTTGAAAGACAGACCTTCGTCCTAAGTCGATAGAAGCAGGAGAGAAAAACCTTCCTTCACTTTGAGCTTTCATTGATGTGTTGTTCGTGCAACTGAGATCATAGGGACCATCAAACGATAGCGATTTAATTTTGTGAAAAGCTCTTCAGTCTTCCTCCAGGATCCTTGCTATCTGCTTTTAGAGAGTCATTTTCGTATTAGCAAAAGGCAATTTCCAAAAATAGAACAGATCCCTCTGCTTACATGGCTAGTATCTCCAGAAAAAAACCCAAAGAGGCAGAAAATAAAGAATTCTGAATAAGATTGTAGGCTAACATTTGTCTAAAATTCAACTGATTGAAATGTAAGACAGAGCAGAAGGGGCAAGTAACTAGAGAGAAAAATCCACAAAATTTAGTAAAGTATTTTTTGGAAATCCCAAGCTAAAGTACTGCTACTTGTATGCACACACTCACTCACTCATTTGCTCACTCACTCTTTCTCTCTCTCTCTCTCACGCACGCACACACACACACACACACACACACACACACACACACACACACACACACACACACACACACACACACACACACACACACACACACACACACACACACACACACACACACACACACACACACACACACTGCCACATACCCATTCAGACACGTTCACAAACATGTACATAGACAGACAGACAGACAGACAGACAGACAGACATACACACACACATACACACACATGCGCGCGCGCGCGAATGCATTCGAAATTGAAGACATGTGGATGTGAATACCCCCAAAAGCACCTTCATGTGTTTGACAAATGGAAATTTTTGGATGTCGACCACGGAATGAAAAATAAAATAGTACACACAGACAGAAGTATGTGCGCGCGCGTTCGCGCGCACGCACACGCACACATGTACACACACACACACACACACACACACACACACACACACACACACACACACACACACACACGCTAAAAAGCAATTTCCTGTAATTGATGACAGGGATTTGCAGAGGGGCCAAAGTTTAAATGTGGCTGCGGTAAAGAGCAACAGAGAAGATCATGGGAAAAAAGAGAATCTGAATGGAGAGCTTGAAAAATAAAATGGAGTCAGATGCAGCCAGAGGGCCACAGAGACCACAGCAGTGTGAAGTGTGTGAAGGCTGACAGAATAATTAGGACATCACGTGTGCATCACACTAACAGTGACATCACAGCAGTGCGAGAGGCATGAAGGCGAACAGTATAATGAGAACATCACGTCACACTAACAGTGAAACCACAGCAGTGTGTGTGATGTGAAGGCTAGCAGAATGATGAGAACATCACGTCACACTAACAGTGAAACCACAGCAGTGTGTGTGATGTGAAGGCTAACAGAATAATGAGAACATCACATCACACTAACAGTGAAACCACAGCAGTGTGTGTGTGATGTGAAGGCTAACAGAATAATGAGAACTAAGCATCACACTAACAGTGAGACCACAGCAGTGTGTGATATGAAGGCTAACAGAATGATGAGAACGTCACATCACACTAACAGTGAAAACAGGGAAGTTTGAGGGACGTGAAAGCTGACCGAATAATGAGAAGATAACAACATACTAACAGTGAATTCGGAGGAGCTTAGGGAGGGTGAAGGCTGTGAGAATAATGAGAACATAACATCACATTAACAATGAAATCACAGCAGTGTGAGAGGTATGGAAGCTGACAGAATAATGAGAACATAACATCACATTAACAATGAAATCACAGCAGTGTGAGAGGTATGGAAGCTGACAGAATAATGAGAACATAACATCACATTAACAATGAAATCACAGCAGTGTGAGAGGTATGGAAGCTAACAGAATAATGAGAACATAGCATCACATTAACAACGAAATCACAGCAGTGGGAGAGGTATGGAAGCTAACAGAATAATGAGAACATAGCATCACATTAACAACGAAATCACAGCAGTGTGTGAGAGGTATGGAAGCTAACAGAATAATGAGAACATCATAACATACTTACAGTGAAATCACAGCAGTGTGTGAGAGGTATGAAAGCTGACAGAAAAATGATGAGAAGATAACAACATACTAACAGTGAAATAGGAGAAGTTGGGGAGGGTGTGTGTGTGTGTGTGTGTGTGAAGGCTTAGAGAATAAGAACATAACATCACACTAATAATGAAATCACAGCGGTGTGTAAGAGGTATGAAGGCTGACAGAATAGTGAGAACATTACATCACACTGTGAACAGTGAGATCTAAGCAATGTGAAGGACTGTGAAAAATGACAGAATAATGAAAACATCACATCACACTAACACATTACTCACAGGCAATTATTCACACACACGCACACACTACTTCACACATACACACACACACACGCACTCACACTCACACACACACACGCACGCACGTACACACACACACACACACACATACACACATACGCACGCATACGCACGCACACACACAGACACACATACACACACACATTATATATATATATATATTTACATGAATGAATGGAAATAGATAAACAAATCAACAGATAATTTAAGATATAAACAAAAAGAAATAAACAACTAAATAAACAAATGAATAAAAGGACAAAAGCACGCAGACAATGGGCTGTGACTGTGTTGTTTGGTGAGGCGTGTGCGCGTTAGGGCGAAAGGCTGAGAAAAAAGACGGAGTGACTTCATGTTCATTCCCCCTCGCTGACTGGCGCAATATGATTTTCCTGCCATTTCATTTCCCAGGGGACTTTGATGATCGCGGAAAATGAATGAGCAGGGCAAGCTCTGATAAATAGGAGCACGCGTGCGCGCATGCGCACGATTCACACGAACATTAACACATGCACATACGGATGAACGCAGGCACGCACGCACGAACGCATATATACACACATTCACACACACATACACATAAACGCTCTCAACACACACGTGTGCTCGCGTGCGCGCGCGCACGCGCGCACACACACACACACACATACAAGTAGCACACACACACACACACAAGTAACACACACACACAAGTAACACACACACACACACAAAGTAACACACACACACAAGTAACACACACACACACAAGTAACACACACACACACACACAGTAACACACACACACACACACACACACACACACACACACAAGTAACACACACACACACACACACACACACACACACACACACACACACACACACACACACACACACACACACACACACACACACACACACACACACAGTAACACACACGCACACTCACACGCAAGTAACACGCACACACAAGTAACTCACACACACACACACACACACACACACACACACACACACACACACACACAAGAGCTTCCTAAACAACATAAGAGAAAGGCCAGAGGGCAAACAGTGCCGAGTGGACAGCCACTGTCCGTTCCGGAGAGTGGTGTATGTTATTTTTTCAATTTTCTGCCAGACTGCCACCAAGAAAACTGGCATGTCCGAAAATGAAAATAAATATAGATTAACAAACCAAAGACTCCACAGAACAAAGACTGATGGAAAAAAATATAAAAGGCATATACAAAAAAAAAAAAAAAAAAAAAAAAAAAAAAAAAAAAAAAAAAAAAAAAAAGATTGGACGACAGCAATGAAAGAGAAAGATTTTTTTCTCGGAGGCAGAGTCACAGAAAGTGGATATTATCATTATTACATTATTATCATTATCATTATTGATGTCATCATTATCATTATTATTATTATCATTATTATTACATTATTAACATCATCTTTATTACATCATTATTGTTATTATTGTTATCATTATCATTATTTTTTTTATTATTGTAATTATAATAGCGATAATGATAATCATTATTATGATCATTGTTGTTATATTTATTATCACTATCATTGTTATTGTTTTGGTTGTTGTAGTAGCAGTAGTTGTTGTTATTATCATTAATCATCATCAATAATATCCTCCTCCTCCTCATTCTTCTCTTCTTCTTCTCCTGCTCCTCCTCATTCTTCTCTTCTTCTTTTCTCTTCCTCCTCATCCCCCTTCTTCTTTTTCTTTTCTTCTTCTTCTTCTCTTCTTCTTCTTCTTCTTCTTCTCCTTCCTCCTCTCCTCTTCTTCTTCTTCTTCTTCTTCTTCTTCTTCTTCTTCTTCTTCTTCTTCTTCTTCTCCTCCCTCCTCCTCCTTCTTCTTCTAAGCACGGACTTTCAGCAAACACAGGGAGACAATGTTGTGAGCTGAAAGAGCTGCCACGATCCCCAGCGGTTTGACAAAGAGAGACTCAAAACTCAGCGGTTGGACAAAGAGAGACTCAAAACTCCAGAGCAATACTGCCCCGGACCGTCATCCAGATGGTCCTTGCAATGTGTTCTTCTACGACAACATAGTGAGACAACGAACAGGTAACATTAACGACGAACGTAGTCAAGTAGTCACAACATTCATAACAATAATGATGATGAAGAAGAAGAAGAAGAAGAAGAAGAAGAAGAAAGAAAGCAATCTCACTGAAAAGAAGAGGAGGAATAGTTAGGCGCGGAGAAGTCAGCATGAAAGAAAGGAACGCTGAGCCTGTCGATTCTCTCCCTTTGGTCTCTTTCTTTAACAACCCCCTAGCGTTCATTTCATGCACTGTACGGTCAATAACGCCGTTTAATCTGATTGGTTGCCCTCAGCTAGCCTTCAAAAGAAACTGCAGGAACAGATCTGTGATTGGAAAGCGACAGGTCATGCGGTGCACACACACACACACACACGCGCGCGCGCACGCATGCCCCCTCCCACCTCTTTCTTTTTCTGCCCCCAACACATCCCCGCACAAAACGTCTACACTAACAATTTACACTCGTTGACTCAGACAATATTCAACCTTTTGTGCAACTGATTTAAAAAGGGTGAAGGTTGTTATGTTTGTACCGAGAAGAAAAATAATGAAAATGCGCTCGCACACAAGATGACGCACGTGCATACACGCGAGCATGCACGCACTCACCCTTAGCGTCTTAAAGAACAGACTGTTCGTCTACTCGCTCACGAATGTCGCCGTTATATATGTCGTTTCTGTGAAATCGATATGTTCATACGAGCTTGAACTGTTATTCAGTATTATATATATGATCTACATATATCATCAGTACATTACAGATTACAAATATGATCAACTGATGAAATATCTGGCCATCAACAATTGAAACATACATCTGTCCATGAGTGACTCAGATGTATCCTACGATCGTACTTCTAAACATTTTTGTCTTAGACTGCCATGTACTCATGTCTATAAAACAACAGTTGTTTAATAATAATAATAATGATGATGATAATAATGAATACTTACATAGGGCCTATTCTCGGCTAGAGGCCAAGCTCTAAGCGCTTTACAATCTACACTCGTTTACACAACGGGCTGCCTACCTGGGTAGTGCCGACTGAAGAGCTGCCAGCTGGCGCTTCATTCAGTGGTTTCCCGTGTCATCCAGTCAATATCGTTCAATATCACTCAGTTTCCTTACTTCCTTCATTCTTCACATTTCCCACGCAGGGTACATGCTATGTGTAACGTGTCATCCATACCAACCGCCAAACTGGCCTAATCTTCTGAAAGTTGTGATGGGATTTTACGTGTGTGCAAGATGTTATGTGTACGTTCACACACGGAACCTCGGTTTATAGTCTCATTTGAAGGACTGTATGGGAAATGGAGTCAGAACCAATGTTACTTTCGAGGGAAAAATTCCCCTGCACCGAAACGGCCCGGCGGAGATTCGAACCCGCAACCCCAGGATCACCAAGATTACAAGTCGGGCGCTCTACCAACTGAGCTATTCCGGTTTACCGTTTATAAAAAGTAACCTTAATGGATTTGCTCTCTTTTCATGTTCTCCTATCTTCTGTGCCACTTCAGTCACATAGCGCCCACTGCCGCTCATTCCGAGCCCCGTCCACAGCCACAGCCCGGCCCGGCCCGCTGCAGCCCCCGGACCGCAATCCACAGGGAGCAGTCAATGTCAAGTTGTCAAAAGGCAACCCATCGGAGGAGACACTGCACTGCTGGCGAGTCACTTCAGTGGAGTTTAGTGGTGCCTGTTCTGTATACATGTATGTATCTCTCTCTCTCTCTCTCTCTATATATATATATATATAACAGATTAAAAAAGAAAGGAAGAAAGAAAGAAAGAAAGAAAATGTTGTAACTTTCTAAAAGAACTAAAAAAAAACGCGTATTTCTCAAGGGCGAAAAGATAAGCATAGTGGATGAATTCGTATCGACGAATTTCTAAAACTCACTCCGGATCCAGAATATTACACGAATCCAGTGACATTCATGGGGAGAGAGAGAGAGAGAGAGAGAGAGAGAGAGAGAGAGAGAGAGAGAGAGAGAGAGAGAAACGCCAGTGCCAACGACAATGATAGTGACAATGATTCTTTGTTCTCTAACAGTAAAAGTATTGGCTTGGTTAGCCGTATGTCATACTTGTCATTCCTATTCTGCCAAGCTAGTAGTACTAAATGATTCAATGTATCATTTACACGTGCAAAGTGCGTGTAATTCAACGAGAGAGAGAGAGAGAGAGAGAGAGAGAGAGACAGACAGACAGACAGACAGACAGACAGACAGACAGACAGAGACAGACAGCCAGCCAGACAGACAGACAGACGACGAGAGACAGAGACAGAAGCAGAGACATAGTCAGGGAGAGGGAGAAGAGGAGGGAAAGAAGGGGGTGTCATTTAGTCACGGTGCAGTAACTAACTACTTAATGAAGGTAGACACATCACACTGCTGCCTCAGTCCATCTGAGGCCACACGGAGCCAGTTTGCTTTGAACAGTTTGGATGTGATAATTGGTAGCTTTCAGTGTGTGTGTGTGTGTGCGTGTGTGTGCGTGTGTGTGTGTGTGTGCGTGCGTGCGTGCGTGCGTGATGCGTGCATACGTGCGCGTGTGTGTGTGTGTGTGTGTGTGTGTGCACGCGCGTGCGCGCAACCACGTTGCCTTCTTCAGTTTGAAAAAAAAGGAAAGCAAATTTAATTCTCTGCACCAATTTTCGACCACCTGACAATTGAATAAAAACAATAGAGCAATAACCCACGTCCATCATCTCCAGAAGAGATGGAAGAAGTATGAGAAGGACAGAATAGCGAGAAGAAGAATTGTGCAAAAGAATAAAAGTAGAGAGACGTTGAGAAAGAGGCAAAGGTGGAGGGGGTGGGGGGGGGGAGAAGAAGTAGGAAGAGGAATTGGGTGCAAAGAAGAAGAAGAAGAGAAGAAGAAGGAGGAGGAGGAGGAGGAGGAGGAGGAGGAGGAGGAGGAGGAGGAGAAGAGAGAAGAAGAAGAAGAAGAAGAAGAGAAGAAGAAGAAGAAGTAGTAGTCGAAGAAGAACAACAATAGCAACAACATTTGACAACAACGGCATTAGCAACAACAAGAACAACAAAACAAGGTAAGAAGAGCAATGAAGACGGAGAAGAAGAAGAAGAAGACGACGACGACGACGACGAAGAAGAAGAAGAAAGAAGAAGAACAATAACAATAGCAACAACAATGACAACAATGGCAACAGCAACAACAATGTGACGTGACGCTTGACAACACCATCCGATCAGTCCCACTAAACACCAAACCAAAGAATAGATTTCAAATCTATCCCCACTCTCCCCTCTCAACCCCCTCCTTTCCCCCCCCCCTTTCTTGCTTAGGATGGTGCGAAAGGCCCGACTGACACGATCTATGACACAGGAAAAACTTGCGTCACGGGAAATGCGTGCCACCTTTCGTTCTCTACCTCCCTTCCCCTCTCTCAACCCTCCCTCCCCATGCTCTGCGATACTACGCAGCGTGGGGTGTGCGTTCTAACAATAGACCATCTCACCCCCCCCCCCCCCCCCCCCCCCTCTACCCCGCGACACAAAAGGCATGTGCCGCGCTCTCCACCACCACCACCTCCGCCCCTCCTCCCTTTCATACCTACCCTCCCCGTCCTCGCAGACACCTATGCGGACGCATAAATTAACTGGGGCTTAACGGCCAGCTATACGGATGCATAAATTATCCCGTGCCGATTAGGTTCAAACAATTTCTGAGGTGATTGGTTACAAGACTAAATCCCTCCCCCTCTCACCCCTGATGGGTGAATGAAGGTTTGTCGAAATTTGATTCGGCAAGCGAGAGGTTCATATACTAGGCACACACAGGCACAGCTTCACTGACCCCTCAGGACTGCCTGTAGACAAGAGCAGAGGAAGACAAAGGGACAAAGAAGACCTAGGAAACTCTTGGTAACTCCTTGATCTCAAGTCATTCCCTGTTCATTCCCAGGAAAAGTGAGAGTTGGAACTCTGTTTTACATTTTTGAATCTATGTATTGATTTCATGTATGCTGTGTGGGTTAGCATTGTAACTTGGTACAAATGCTTGGCAACATTTATATCAAGCTGATGAATGATTATTTTGTGTAGTAGTTTGCTTGCCATCATATGGCAAAAGCTCTCTCCCAGTGGTTTTGATCTTTGTTAACAATCTGACCACTGCTCTTTGTGTTCACCCTGACTTTTGTCAGTATGCAACCCTGTCTGTTAAGATAATAATTCAATGATTAATTTTGATCAGGAAAACAGTATGCCTGTGCTAGGTAAAAACTGCTGCTCTGATTTACAAATACTGGTGATTATTGGAATGATTTGTAGTGTATGACTTTAAGTCTACACCACATGTGTACTTGGGCTAAGCATAGCCCAAGTCAGTGTGATTTGATTCATATGAAACAAGGAAGAGTATATAACTAAAACTGTACATTGTGTTACTGTCTCCTACCCTTTTGTAGCTTAACTTAGCCATTGAACAAAAGTGGAGGTTAATAGTAGCAGAAAAACTCTACCATAGAGAAAAACTTTGCTGGCTGAGTCTCACAACCCTTCTGAAAGAAAGAGGAAAAAGGGGTAAATGTGTGCACTCGACAAGCCAGCCATCAGATTCTCACCTACAGATCAAGTTCTCTTTATCGCAGAACTGGGATCCTGGTCACGCTACACATTGCGACTGAACCAGAAGCTGGGACTTCGCTGGAAACCAGGGCGACACCAGACAACAAATCTACACCAGTGGGGCAGTCACCAGCCACAGGAGAGAGAACAACTGTCTTCTCCGAAGCAAAGCTAAGTTTGCTTACCACCTGGACTCAAACCCATCGGACCCTTACCCTCACTTTATGATGACACAGTGAGAACCTGTCTATGGTATCACAAGCGGGGTGGATGTATAATAACCATATACATTCAGTGTAACTTAGACAGAACCCCTGTATGCCAACTTAAGCTTGCTGCACAGAGTGCCAACAAGTAAAGTAGGAGTGAGGAAGGGCCCCTCATTGTGGTAGTCCAATGAGAACTGAAACACAGCCTATGGAAGTGTCACGCCATTTCTTATCTATGTATAAGTAATAAAAGTTGATGTGTGAAAGTGCACTTAACTTGTGTCAGTTTCCCTGTTGTTCAATCGAATGTTGAATGTTTGAACTTCTCTCTTCAATTCTGTATCTCGGAGCTATAAGTACTTGTAATTAATAGTACAGGCCTAATGAAAATTATCTCAGAGCCAGTCTTCCGTATTTTACCAATACCCGGAACAAATAAAAATTTCTTTGATGACTAGTACCGGAAAGTTGCTCCTTCCACCACTAGTAAGAGAGGGGGTGTAGGTGAAATGTAAGATAATTCTCATAGAGAAATTATTCCAAGTCCTTCCCCTAGAGGACCCACCTACCACTCGTATCCATCTCGTCACAAACAAGAAGAGAACAACAACAAAACAAAGAAAAGAAGAGGAAGAAGAAGAAAAACAAGAAGTACGAACAACACAACTAGGAAAAAAAAACACACACAGCACAAAGAGAAACGAGCAAGACAAACATCCAGAAGAAGAAGAAACGTGATACGAGGAAAAGAAAGGCGATGAAGAACAAACAGCGAAGAAGATGGTGAAGAAGGAAAACAAACAAGAACAAAAAGAAGAAAAGAAGAAGAAAGAAGAAGAAGAAGAAGAAGAAACCCGGCAGGCATCACGTCAGATCAAACAGAGGGCGGTAATCATGCATCAGCGAACACCCATATTGATGAAGAAGAGAGAGAGAGAGAGAGAGAGAGAGAGAGAGAGAGAGAGAGAGAGAGAGGAAAAAAAAAACAATAGCAACAAAAAACAAAAACAAAAACAAAACAAAACAAAAAAAAAAAAAAAAAAAAAAAAAAAAAAAAAAAAGCGAGAGAACCTGGTTAACGACAAATGCATGACGAAAGACCCCTGAAACAAAAAGGGCCATAACCTTGCACCACTGAGCCCACATGTGGAACAAACCCGCCCTAACCTTCAGACCCAGGGGGAGGGGCGGCGGGAGGGGAGGAGAGGGGGGGTGGGGGCGTGCACAACAGAGAGCGGTAGGTGTTGATTTCCACAGAGACAGGAGGAGGACGGTGGTTGCATTATTGACAAGATGCTATCGCCTCTCCTCTTTACTCTCCCCCCGATCCTCTTTGTAGGCTCGTTCGTTCCTGTCTGTCTGTCTGTCTGTCTGTCTGTCTCTGCTCTGTCCCGCCAGACTCTGTGTGTGTGTGTGTGTGTGTGTGTGTGTGTGTGTGTGTGTGTGTGTGTGTGCTCTGTCCTGTCAGACTTGTGTGTGTGTGTGTGTGTGTGTGTGTGTGTGTGTGTGTGTGTGTGTTTGTGCGTGCGTGTATATATATATATATATATATATATATATATATATATATATATATATGTGTGTGTGTGTGTGTGTGTGTGTGAGAGAGAGAGAGAGAGAGAGAGAGAGAGAGAGAGAGAGAGAGGAGAGAAAGCATTTGTGTGTGTGTGCGCACATGTGTCTGTCTCTCCTCTTCTTCATGTATGCTCTCTCTCTCTGTCTGTCTGTCTGTCTCCCTCTCTCTATCCCGCTGCATCTCTCTGTCTTTCTGCACCGGATGCACCTTGTTCTGACGCTATCATCAGAGCCTCGGTGTTGCTTTCAAGGTTCTGTCAGTCTATGGTCTGCAGAGGCACTAGTCTGGAGCTGTGTGCCGCTCTTCAATGATTGACTGCAAGAAGCCCCGCCAATATAGGAACATTGGAGAGACCCCGAAGACCCCCACATTCCTGGTTCCATGTGAAAATACAAACTGAAATTCTGACCTGCCAACAGAACGCAACGAACAGTCGAGTAACCAGATTTGATCTTTGAGTTTTCGGCAGCAGGACAACAAACAAGTAAGTTTCAGGGATAAGAAAAAAAAAAAAAAAGAGCAAACGCAGACGAACGAATCACAATGGAAATGAGTTGGTGAACATTTGCAGAAGGAAAGGTGGGGGAAGGGGGGGGGGGGGGGGGGGGGGGGGGGGGGGGGGGGGGGGGGGGGGAGGGGGGGGGAAACAGGCATTAAGTACGACTGTTGCCAGCTCACTGACCGCACACTGGTCGTTATCATGAAATCATCCATTGTTTTTTACGTGTGTCTGGAGCCCACCTGCGTCTTCTGGATGACAAACATCAGTAGATGTCGGCTGTTCATGGCTGTGTTAGTCGTCTGATGATGGTATGGCACAAAGGACATCGTCTGCAATGCTGTAAAGTTCTAGCATTTTTTCATACTTTTCAATTCCGCCTGAAAGTCATGATAGTCTCCACCTTAGAATTTCAAGGTTAGGATTTCCCCCCCGTCCCTTCGCTAGGCCTTTTTCTCCTGTCCCATCTTCTGTGCCATCTCCGTGACATTGAATCCATGGCCGCTCATTCCGACTCCTCTCCACAGCCGCAGGCCGGCCCGACCCGCTGCAGCCCCGGCACCGGCAATCCACAGGGAGCAATGTCTGTTCGTCTTGAGGCCACCACAGAGCCACACCACAAATTCTGACACCCGCCCCCCCTCCTCCTCCCCCCCCCCCCCCCCCCCCCCACACACACACACAGACCCACACCACAGATTTTCTCTCTCCCCCCCCCCCCCCCCCACCCCACAGATTTATACCACAGATCCCCTCACAGATCTATACCATAGAGTCCCCACAGAGATCTCTATACCCACAGCTCCACAGCACCACAGCTCCACACCACAGCTCCACACCACAGATCCACACCACCGCTCCACACCACCGCTCCACACCACAGATCCACACCACAGATCCACACCACAGATCCACATGCACAATCTAATGACAGTCTTTGGGGCAATGTTCCGTCTTTCCACCATATTCCTCTCTCTCTCTCTCTCTCTCTCTCTCTCTCTCTCTCTCTCTCATCTGTCTGTCTGTCTCTCTCGTCTGTCTGTCTGTCTGTCTCTCCCCCCCCCCTCTCTCTCTCCTTCATCATGTTACCAGCACCCAAACCCAACCAACAGACCAGCACACGCCAGTGAATACATAACTTCCTAGCCGGACGAAATAAAATCAAGACACCGCAACAACAGCAACAAAAAACGAGCGGACCCTTGCAACCGTGTCTCTCTAACAGAGAGAGAGAGAGAGAGAGAGAGAGAGAGAGAGAGAGAGAGAGAGAGAGAGAGATTAAAACAGGAATATGGTCACATTTCAAACCTTTGCACTCACCCGTGACCCATCTTTGCGCCAGGTGCTAGCCCCGAAATAGTCTCATTCCTTTAATTTTAATATGTCTGCTTGTACGCCTGGCTTGTACCTTGATGGCCATAGGAAACAAAGTGAGAAGAATACCTTTCGGACACAGTAAGCATTCTCAAAACAATCTAATTTCGCCAGTCTATAAATACTCGACACCTTAAGCAAGGCTTTGACGCATTAACTTTGGTGTGCAGCCACACTACCACTTCCCAAAAGGCCAGAGGCGATCTTTAATTAACAGCCGTTCACGAGGCTAACAGGACACATTTTACACTGAGGGCCACGAGACTAGTTGATACGTTACAGACGAAAGGTGTAAGGAAAATTGAATCCACTGTAAACAGGAAAAAACCCAAACAAGAGAGAAATGAAACGAAAAGGATGAGAAAAGGGAGAGACGCTGATAGTGCAAGCAAAAGGGTAGAAAGGAGGAGAAAATGAACGAATGAAACAAAGACACAAAAAGGGCAGAAAGGAGGAGAAAATGAACGAAATAAACAAAGACACAAAAGAGAGTGGAAAACGTCAGCAATACCCAAAGAGATGGAAAAAAAAAAGCAACAACCTTAAAACAAAACAAAAGGATGTTAACACAAGAAGGAAAGTGCTGAAGGATGAGGAACAAACAAGGAAAGAACAGACGAACAATTTCTAGAACAGCAGAGAGAGAGAGAGAGAGAGAGAGAGAGAGAGAGAGAGAGAGAGAGAGAGAGAGAGAGAGAGAGAGAGCTTGCACTGATCCATACCCAGATCCTCACCACAGATCCACACCACAGATCCTCACCACAGATCCTCACCACAAATCCACACCACGGATCCACACCACAGATCCACACCACGGATCCTCACCACAGATCCACACCACGGATCCTCACCACAGATCACCATCACAGATCCTCAACACAGATCCTCACCAGATCCACACCACAGATCCTCACCATAGATCCACACCACAGATCCTCATCACAGATCCACATCACAGATCCTCACCAAGATCCACACCACGAACCACATCACAGATCCACACCAGAGATCCACACCACAGATCCACACCAGAGATCCAAACCACAGATCCTCACCACAGATCCACATCACGATCCACACCACAGATCCTCACCACAGATCCCCACCACAGATCCTCATCACAGATCCACACCACAGATAAACATCACAGATCCGCATCACAAATCCACACCACAGATCCACACTACCGATCCACACCACAGACCCACATCACAGATTCACACTACAGATCCACATCACGGATCCTCAACACAGATCCACACTACAGATCCACATCACAGATCCGCACCACAGATCCACACTACAGATCCACATCACGTATCCTCACTACAGATCCTCTCCACATATCCACACCACAGATCCTCTCCACATATCCACACCACAGATCCTCGGCCTCACCACAGATTCTGACCACAGATCCTCACCACAGATCCACACCACAGATCGAAATCACAGACCCTCACCACAGATCCCACCACAGATCCAAACCACAGATCCTCACCAAAGATCCACACCACAGATCCACAATCTGAATTCTACGGCTCAATGCCCGTGGCAACGTTCCATCTTCCACCATGTTTCCGTTAAATCCATCAGCGCCACTAGTCTCTCTCCTCCTCTCATCATGTTACCAGGACCCAAACACAACAACAAGACCAGCAGATGCCACTGAATGCATAACTTCCTAACCGGGACGGAATAAAGTCAAGACACCGCAACAACAACAACAAAAACAAAAAATAACCAAAACAAAACGAAATAAAACAAAACAAACAAAAAACGAACGAGTTCACCCTGGCAACCGTGTCTCTCTAATAAATGAGGGGATGGGAGGGGGTATTCGATCTGTGCACTACCACTTTCCGAAGGCCAGAGACGATCTCTGAGAGCCGCGTTTACTAATTTGAAAGCGCCCACTGCCAGCACACATATTGCACTGATGGTGGCGAGGGATATGTTACAGGATATGTACAGGGGGAAAGCATGTAAAGAAAATTGAATCCGCCGTTAAAAGAGAGAGAGAGAGAGAGAGAGAGAGAGAGAGAGAGAGAGAGAGAGAGAGAGAGAGTATGTAAAGAAAATTGAATCCACCGTTCAAATGAGAGAGAGAGAGAGAGAGAGAGAGAGAGAGGAGAGGAGAGAGAGAGAGAGAGAGAGACAGACACAGACAGACAGACAGACAGAGCGTGTAAGGAAAACTGAATCCACTGTTAAAAAAAGAGAGAGAGAGAGAGAGAGAGAAGAGAGAGAGAGAGAGACAGAGAGAGAGAGAGAGGAGGGGAGGGGGGGAGGAAGGAAAAAGGAGACACGCCGAGAGTACAAGAAAAAAGCTAGACACAAGGAGAACATGAACGAATAAACAAACAAAAGGAAACGGAAAACTTCAGCAGAACCAAAGACATAAAAAAAAGGGAGGATGCTAACACACGAAAAAAATGAATGTGTTGAACAGAAAGCCAGAAAAAGAAAAAGGCGAACAGTTTTTTTTTTTTATTTTTTTTTATTTTATTTTTTTTAAAGAAGAGCACCGAGAGAGAGCTTGCGCTGAACAGACTGCTTTAAGTGATCCGGGATTCCCCTTTCAAGACACGAGGGGAGAAAAAGAGAATAAAACACAAACACAAAGTGGACAGAGGAAATGGGGAAATGGCCAACGCCGGACGGAACATGGCAGAGAGGTTGTAAGAGGTTTTCCTGAAAACCGAAGCAGCCCCCCCCCCCCCCCCCCCTCTTCCCCCCACTCCCCTCCCCGAATTTTTCCCAACATTTGATTTCATGCGTGGGACAATGTTACTACACCAGTGACACAATACAACTGAACATCAGACATGCCGCATTAGAACGTAACCCTAGCTACATGCCGATGTGACCACATGCTGATGTTGCCCCCACAGAAAATGAAATAACTAGCCTAACAGAACGGAATACAGCGCGCCCAGACACAGAGTAACGCAAGGAACTACTCTGAAGAAAGAGAACACACACACACACACACACACACACAAGCACGCACGCACGCAAACATGAACACATATGTACACACACACACACGTGCGCGCGCGCGCGCGCGCGCGCGCGCGCGCACACACACACACACACATACTTACACATACACACACACTCCTTTACACCCCCCCCCCCACCCACACACACACACGCACAAAACACACACACAAATGAAAAAAAACTTAACAAAACCAGAGTTTTTTTTTTTTTTTTTTTTTAAGTGGGACGTTATACCAGAAGAAGAGATGTGTTGAACGGAAGACAAAGGAAGAAACGACGAACAATTTGTGGAAGAGCACCAAGAGAAAGCTAGCATTGAATGGACTGCTTTCAGTGATCAACGATTCCCCTTTCAAGACACGAGGGGGGAAAAAAAAGACCGAAGAAAAACACACAAACACAAAGGGGACAGAGTAAATGGAGAAATGGCCAACGCTGGACAGAATATGGCGACAAGATCTTCTTGGAAGCGAAGCACCCCCCGCTTTGCCCAAACATTTGATTTCTTGCGTAGGGCAATGTTACCACGCCAGCGACACAATACACCCCAACAGACAACAGCGCTGGAACACAACACCCGTAGAACTGGAAATGAGAACCAGCATACCAGAACAGGATACAGCACGCCTCGACACAGAGTAACGCAATGAACTACATGGGAATAAGAGAAGAGAAGAAAGAAAAAGAAAGAAAGAAAGAAAGAAAGAAACACACACACACACACACACACACACACACACACACACACACACACACACTGCGCTTTAAAATAATGATGATGATAGTGATATTGACAGCAATAAAAATAATCGTAATAACAACAACAATAATAAAAAAAAAAAAATAATAAGAATACAACAACAACAACAATGATAACAGCCTCGTTTTCATTCAACGTCCATTCTGTGCCCAAATTGAGGAGATAAGTAATTGCTCGTTCTTCCGTTTCCATTGTCCTGGACGTTATTGACTTGCCTGGATAGATCAAAGAGGTCGAAACGCGTCGTGTTTTGTAATTTGTTTGTCTGGCGGATTACTAATAATTTCTTTTACAAATTGATAATAATAATGATAATATTAGTAATCATGATAATGACAGTAAGAATAACAATAATAATAAAAATAATGATAACAACAATGATGATAATAATAATAATAATAATAATAATAATATAATAATAATAGTAACAACAACAACAACAACAACAATAATAATAATAATAATATGATGATGATGATGATGATGATGATGATGATGATGATGATAATAATAATAATAATAATAATAATAATATAATACTACTACTACTACTGCTACTAACTCTGTTTTGACATCAGAGAGAAAAGATCTAAACGGATCACTCCCCTCTGTAAATTCTCTCCGTTGGCCACCTGTTGACTTCAATGCTGTGACAGCCCTGCTATGGCCCTTACAGTCGGCTGGGCTGTAAGTAATTCATCTCTCTCTCTCTCTCTCTCTCTCTCTCTCTCTCTCTCTCTCTCTCTCCACTGGCTACCCATTTCACTTCGGATAAAATATAACATCAGCAGTCTACTGCAAATTAATTCCCGACTTGGCGCCCGCTTCCTACCCCCATGACTCTTTTTCATTGTATCCCATGGCGTTCTCTACACACATTCTGCGCGTCACATCCAGTTCAGTTCAGTGGCTTATTTCATGTCTTTTCATCACCAGATGATATTAGACACTTATAAAACAACAATAAATACAACAACAAAACTGCCCAGAAACAACAGCAACAACTTCATTCTCAACTTATCATACATGTTAGTACTTTCAATTCAAACCCACATCTGATATACACATATTTACATAAGTGAAATACCCTAGTGGTACACAAACTTGTTGAGCTTTATAAAATTTTGCAACCTGTGACTGCGAAATGGCTATTTCAGCAACATATGAACCATATAAGACAGTATTGACATTATCAAAGTTATTCACCTCAATACCTTTCTCCTGATAGAACGAGGTCAACACTGAGCATTCAAACAAAAGATGATGCACAGAATGTTTTCTCTGCAGACATAAGTAATACCATGAAAATATTTAGTGTTCAAGCATTCAGCCTTAATTTATGAATTAATCTAACAATGTACCTTGGACATGATGGTAAAACAGCCATTTCTTAACTAAAATTCTGCTTATGCATATACTTTTCCATAATTTAGACTAATTCAGAAGAGGTAATTCAGAAGAGGAGGACAAACCTAAGAGATTTTTAAAAATAAATTTTCAGAGTTTCTGTTTGCTCCTTCTTTTGCAAGACTGTCTGTTATATCATTCCACTTTATACCACAATGAGATGGGACCATACAAAACTCAATTTTTATACCTAGAGTTACGAAACAATGCAGTAACTGTTTTTATTTCGAAAAGCAGACCTTTTCTAGCTTTGCAGTCCTAAAGCTCTAATGACTGTAAAACAGATCTGGAATCAACACAACAGTAAAATTTTATAGAAAGCAATTGGTGTATCATATATGTAAGTCAAAGCCTTCAGTATTGCCTATAATGCTGAGGTATAGATTGAAATTATCCACACTACTCCCAAATCAACGAGACTTCGCCGCCGCCGCTTTTTCTTTGTGTTTGGATCATTACGCAAAACGATCTTGCCCTTCTTTAAAAGGCAACAGTGAGCCTTTTAAAAGTTAGTCTCAACCCCCCTCCCTTCTTTCCTATTTGATTCCCCCCCCCCCCCCCCCCCCCCCCCCTCCATCTTTTCTGTCTGTTTACTCTCTTCGGTTCGTGTATGTAATTTCAACTGCTCCTGTTAAGGAGAGTATGTGCAAGCGCTGTGAATTGTTCTTCGGCGCAAGATGCAGTGCTCTATAAATACTGTTATGTGATATCATTATTATTTCAGTCCAAAGCGTGTAGGCTAACAGTTCTCTTGAATAATAATCGTAGGATCACTATAGTTTTCTTTCATAGTAATGGTAATACTGAATACACCAGGCATCCATTAAACATTCACTCAGATACACTAAGCAAGCGAGCGCGCGCTCGCACACACACACAAGCAAAGAAGCATAATTAACACACCAAAATACGCGCGCACACATACACACACAAGCGCACACACATGCGCGCGTGCGTACTCACGCACATACACATACACATACGGACGCGCGTGCCCGCGCGCACACACAAAAAAGTACGCACTTACATAAATACACAAATACACGCATCTCAATACGAACACACTCATACCCTCACATACACTCAAACTTGCACACTCACACACACACACACACACACACACACACACACACACACACACACACACACACACACACACACACACACACTCACTCGACTCGTACACACATGCATTCACTCTCATCATAAACACACGCATGCACGCACACATACGCGCGCACGCACATACACATCCACGCCCATTCAGGATACGCTTCGGTGCTCGCACCCCGATCCGTCGGTGCGCAACAGCAGGGGCCCAGAAATCCACCAGTCGGACATCGACACAAGTTTGGAGCAAGCTATAGACAAAAAGTATTTCGGAAGGATGTGTTCCATCAAACGGATGATGTAAGTGTGCTGCTGTGTGAATCAGACGACGACCTTCAAGAATATTCCTGCGATCCGTGTTCGGAAGACGATCGCTTTTTCTGTTTAAACAACCAGGAAGAAAGACACATGTCATAAGAGGAATGTCTTAAATTGTCCTGCATTTGGAAAGGAAGACGCATCGGCAACACGAAGCATGCAGCAGAGACCCAAGCATGTGCTGCACGCTGTCCGGGACTGATCCAGTTTTACCTGGGGTGACCGTCGTCTACAGAACTGACAGTGAACACCAGTGACATTTTCTCGTTCATGATTTCATCACGTAAAGTGAAAAAAAAACAGGATATATTGCTGTGGTTTCCATGTTAATAAAATCGAAATTGAGTCGCGTTTTGTTATTGTACATCCCGCCGATTTGCTTAAAGGGCTTTTTTACAGCCTAACAGCATTAAACTTCGTTCATTCGTTCGTTTGTCCAAACATCAAAGCAATAAGCCTATAGAGGAGATAATTTCTACATACACTAACATAAACACACACACACACACACACACACACACACACACACACACACACACACACACACACACTGAGAGCCATATATACCGGAATTCAGAAACACCAATTCTGTGTGACTACATGTATATCCATTACATGGTAGTCAAGGGTCATTAAAGTATGGAACTGGCTGACATATTACTCGTAAGAGTCGAACAGCTTATGGGTGTATATGGATTGGGGAAGGGGAGAAGAGGGAGGAAGATGGGGGGGGGGGGGGGGGGGGGGGGGGGGGGGGATGAAAAGCCTTGCTCTACGTGCAAATTAGACGCCGAACCATACTGATATGGAATATGCCTTGAATAAGATTTTAACGTTTCAAAAATTCGCGAATTGGTTCTAAAAAACAAACAAACAAACAAAACCTGTTAGGGGGGGGGAGGCATCGAGGAGAGGGTGGGGCGGTGGGAAGAATTAAAAATATCTTCCAAGTGGATGAGATTTAATAAGAGTAACAGCCAACATTGCCAGGCTCCAGCCGTTCTCATAACTGGGATTAAAAAAACACTTGACAAAGTCAACGGAAGCTTGAAGGACTTCATCTTATCATGAAGAGGCTGAAAGTGATTTTTTGTACTAGTACAGTCAAATAAAAAAAATGAGGGATATCGAGAGTCTGACCACATGCACAAGCAGGTGCCGGTTTTAAATACCTACCTAACCAACCATTAACCCGCAGCCTATGTACAAGGTTACGATTAGGGATTGGCCCTGGAGGATTACAACATTTGCTTGTTGGTTTCGTCATATCCCATCTGTGCTTCCGAGCTGAATCTTCCAGATATTGTATCTGTCTTATGTTCCAGATTGAACTTGTCAGAATGATGTGAGCTTCAGATGAAGAAAGAAGGATATCACAATTCAAAACATCAGATTTATTTCTTGCAGCTTCCTTAGCATAAAAGTCAGCTAAATCATTGCCACGTAAACTAGAGTGCCCTGGAACCCATAACAGAGTTACATCGATACCCCGGGTTATTAACTGATGAATGAGAAATAAGATCTCACACACCAAGTCTGAACGACTAGATTTTGATTGACAATGTAAAGCCGTAAGCGCTGATTTTGAGTCTGATAGTATAAGTATTTGTCTATGTATAACGGGCATGTCAAGTATAAAATCTAGTGCTTTCAAAATAGCAAATAACTCTGCTGTAAATATAGAACATCCTTTCGTAATATGGAATTTCTTTCTGATGCTAAGCGCTGGTATTACAAAGGAAGCCCCAACATCGGAAGAATCTAAAACAGAACCATCCGTGAAAATGTGTAGATGGGAATCGTATTTCCTGTCTATCAAGTCTTTGGCATAGGATGATAGTAACAGAGGATTATCTTTTTTTTAAATCTCCGTAAGAGTAGATTATTTCAGCCTGCTCTGACAACCACGAAGGGTATGAACAACATGGAACCTGGGCAATACCATCAAGAGACAGGTTGCAGTTCTGAAACAATGGGGAAACATAATCACCTAGGGACATGTATACCGATTTGTTACGGATCTCTCTTGAAATATACGTGCTGCCATCCAGTTCAGTCATTACTGAATTTGGGATGGTTCTAGCCCTCACTGTAAAATTACAGGCGCAACTTAGCCTGTGTTCATTTAAGGGTAACACACCAGCCTCCTTGTACGTCAAATCAATTGAAGCCCATCGGGGAAGTCCTAATGCAATTTTAAAGGCTAACGAGTCAATACTGGTAAGCTTGTGTAAATCTGTCTTTCCAGCTGTAAAAAAAAACTTCTTGGCCATATGACAGAATTGAACGAACTAACCCTGAGGCGACATAGACGAGATTAGATCCCCAGTTAATCAGAGGTATGGCAGAAAGACACGTAATAAACCAATTTTTTTCCTAGCCTTTTCTACAAGGAAATTTATATGTTTACTCCAAAAAAGTTTATAGTGGAAGATTACTCCGAGAAACTTAACTTGTTTGCTTGGGTATATCAAATTATTATCAACCCTTATAGAGATAGCTTCTCTGCCTTCAAACGCAATTGTTTTCTTTGTAAAGACAACAAAGACAGTTTTGTGAGCAGATAAACCAAACCCATTTGATTTCATGTAATGAAAAATATTGTCAACTATTTCCTGATACTGTTCAATGATTTTCTTTCTTTTGTTTGTTGTTTGGAAAAATTGCAGTTTACATTTCTCCACAGAGCAATATCATCTGCATATAGAGCTAATGTGGCACCTTTTGTATTAACCTGTTTAATATCGTAAAGCATTAGCGAGAAAAGTGTTGGAGCGATTACACTTCCTTGGGAAACACCCATGTTAATAGTCTTAGAAGTTGATAAAGCTCCATGTAGATTGACTTGGATAGTTCTGTCCGATAAGAAAGCTTTAGAAATGGAAAAAAAAAACGACTCGTATTCCTACTTCATGTGCTTTGAACAACAATTTAGAATGCCATACTGAATCGTAGGCTCTATGAACATCAAAGAACGTTGCAAGGGTCGAATAACGCTTGGCAAGAGCTTTTTTCACATTTGAGGATAAGTGGACAATGTGGTCTGTGACTCCTCTACCTTTCCTAAAACCAGCCTGGAATAAAGGCAAGACTCCATTTTTTTCAAGGAAATGTTCTATTCTGTTTTTCATGATTCTTTCAAAAAGTTTTCCAATGTGAGGTGTTAAAGAAATAGGTCGAAAACTAGAGGGAAGAGTTTTAGGTTTTCCTTGTTTAGGATTGGGATGACAGTAGCTTTTTTCCAATCTGTAGGGAGCATTCCAGTATTCCAGCAAATCTGAAAGAACTCCAACAACTTTGATAACAGACTCTCAGGAAAAAATGCTTAATCATGTTATAGGAAAATAGGATCCGAACCAGTGGATATCTTACCCGGTTTTACACGTTAAGTGCGAAACAGAGTTCATGCATTTAAGTTTGTGTTTTTATATATAAAGTGTTACTTTCTATATTAGTCTGCTCAATGTTTTGGAATTTATCCTCAAACTCCTTTCTACGAATTTGTTCAGATTGAGATAAACACTCAGTCTGACTCATTGAAGCAAAAGTTTCTGCTAATAATTCAGCCTTTTCTTTGTTAGTTCTATAAATTTTATCATTAACATGCAGAGCAGGCTGAGGGAGATGAAATGTACCCTTGATTTTTTTAATTTCTTTCCATAATTTAGAAACGTCATGTGGATGTTTAGAGCAAGTCATGATCAAATTACCATAATACTGTTTTTTTGCAAGAGCTACTGTTCTGTTACTATAGTTATTAGCAATTTTATTTACAGGAGTTCGTTTACTACTTGGGTGGCTGTGAATGACGACTATTCATCCAGTTTTGAAATGCCTCTGTTTTCATTTTTACGGCCAACTCACATGAGGAGTTCCACCAAGGGTTTGAGGCTCTCTTTGGATGGTCTTTAAACTTAATCTTTGGAATGGCACGATCTGCTGCTCTCAGAATAAGATTTCGTAAATCTACATAATTGTTTTCAAGATCTTCTACTGATTCTATGTTATGATTAAAATTGAGCTTAAGAGAACCAGTAATTAGAGTCTGGGCAAAAAGTCCCAGTTGGCTTTATCTTCGTTGTATTTTGTATGTCCGAGGGTATGCTCAGTTCTCTCTGGACACACTAAGATCTGAACTTCAACAGGAAGATGGTCACTACCCAGTGGTGGTGACTGAATGACATTCCACATGCAAAGTGGAAAAATACCCGGAGTTACTAAGGACAAATCAATTGATGAATTTTTCTGATCAGAACGATCAGCAATTCTGGTGATAGACCCGTCATTCAGTATCGTTAGATTAGCATTTACTATAGTGTTGGCGAGATATTCATTATTGTTTTTGTGATATTTTTAGAGTTTTCGGACCATAGAGCATGATGGGAATTGAAATCACCCAGAATAATCCACTCTTTGTTTGAATCTAAATCAAACAACCAGTCGGCTTCCTTCTTGGACACACCATCTGGGTAATAACAGTTCACAACTTGTAAACTTTGGCCCTTGATATTCACTGCTATACAGCAGGAATATAAGCGTTTGTCAGTCGCGTTACAGGGTGTTTAAACAGGTTGGTACAAAATGTTGCACGACACATATATGGCAGTTTTTGTTTTAGTATTTTTTTCACTGCATTAGTCACTGGAGGAAAATAGTATCCCGGGAGTTTTGGTAAATCATTTTTATGACAATTCAGAGACTGCAGTGCAAGGACATCAAAACTATGGTCTTCCAAAAACTGAATAAGGTAGTCAATGTTACATTTGCTTCTGCAGTTCCATTGTAAAAACTTAAGACGATCTATGACTGGACTGTCCATGCTGTCTTTTGAACTGGTTGTCCGCATTACAAGGGAAGGAAGAATAATAACAAACAGAAACAGGCGGATTTTTGCAAAAGACACAAAGAAAGAGCTTTCATTTTGTAAAAGTTCATAACACATTGGCATGACACTTTGAAATAATTCTTTTGAATTCCAAAACAGAAGATGTAAGCAGGTCCGTCACGTTTTTCATAATACTGATGAATTTAACTGAAAGGGTTTCCATGAACACAAATAATACTATTGAGATCAAAATTAGAAGGAGATGGACAGCCGAGCGATGGAACTTTTGGGAGACTCTGTTGGCTGACATTTTTTCTTAGGAGTACTAAGATGGGGGGTGACAATTCTGGCCTATTTTCGCAGTTTTCTGCCTTGACTTTATCTTTTCCCAGTCGGGAGAATAATTTTTTGCGACAGTTACTGGGGAGCAAGCCGCCTTTTTCGTGACCGGCGACTTACTTTTGTTCCCAGCAACAACTGAGGAATATGACACAGGAACAGCATGGTTACATGGACTTGAATCATGGTTTGAAGACTGCTGACCACACTGTTCAGGATTTGTTTGTCCTTCTAGCTGAGCTCGTGCAAGAGAAATAGCTTCTAAGAAAGACATATATAATTAGATGATTTTAAAGAGCCCGCCAAGACTCTAAGTTTATATTCAGGACACCCAAGGTAGGAAGCAGAGTGATTTCCTGAACAATTCACACAGCGTCTGGCGTTGGAACATTTGCTATTGTCATGGCCAGACTGACCACATCTACCACACGTCTGTTTGGAGCGACATGCGGATTTTGTATGTCCCAGTCTGTTGCAGCGAGTGCAACGAAAGACTTGCGGAACAAATGGTTTAATGTCAAAAGACTGAAACCCAAGAAAGATTTTTTTTGGAAGACTTGGGACAGTGAAGGTAATTTTCACTGCCCCTCGAGTCGCTGCCATCTTTATTTTTCAATCTTTTGGCCGCTTTTGCTCCTGGTATTTCTCTCTTCTAATTTCATCAAGAGAAATCTCTACAGGAATGGGTTTAATCACCCCTTCGGTATACACCTCAGGGATGGAGCAGTTGATAGTGATGCCAGCGAGATTTTTTGTATTTAAGAGCGCTTTTTGCTGATCGGCAGAAGTACAGCCAATCAACCATTTACCGGACGACAATTGTTTCTGTTTCAATAATGGGTCCGATGGTATTGGTCCAAAGCTTTCTGCTGAGAACCCCAATACCAGCCAAAGTTGCAGAACCCTTTTTGGTATCTTCCAAAATGACCGGAAAATTGAAAGACGATATTTTTTTGGATTCTGAAAGTTTCTGGTGTGTCGTAGACGTGGTCTCTCTGACACATGGCGAGGTAAGTGATGTTTTTAGTGATGAGGATGACGGACACAAGGGGGTGGAGACCTCGACACCCTCCCCATTCACCTGCAGGGTGTGTGTGGGTGTGGGTGTGTGCATCTGTGTGCATCTCTGTGTGTGTGTGTGTGTGTGTGTGTGTGTGTGTGTGTGTGTGTGTGTGTGTGTGTGTTTCTTTCTCCTTGATGTTGCTGTAAACAAACTTCTGGTTTTCAACGCGATGCAGTGCCGTGCAATTTAATGCGATGTAGCACAATAATAAATACAGTACAATATAATGTTCATGCAATGCAATGTGATCCAATGCAGTACAATGCAATAGAGGAAACTACAGTACAATACAATTACCATGCACTGCAATTAAACAAAGCACAATTTCAATCAAATCAAATCACATTATGTTGCCTTAAATCCCTGCCACCCACGAAGTCCACATCAGGCTGAACAAACGCTATAAAAAGAAAGAAGAAGAAAGTGAGAGAATGAAAATGCAAAGCAAAAACTCAATACCAGTGATTTATTTTCATGAAAAGACCTATAAAAAAAAGGGAGTTTGTCACACTCAGAGCACAAATTCAATGCAACACAAACGAACACAATACAACCAAAATACACTATAATACTATCGCCAAAAATATATCCCCCCAAAAATCTAACAAAACACAATGCAACACATTGCAATACAATACAGTGTTATGCGATGTAATATGACGTAAGGTAATGCAAGAGAGTATACAAGATGCAAAGCATATAAACATACCCCCAGTTTATCTTGAATATGCGTGTACATGTCAAGAGCATGTTTACTATGAAAATACCCATGATCTACCAGTCAGTTATTAGATCTAAAGATGTTTTAAAATCCGTGAAATACAGTACTTTCATTGATATTTGTAAAATAAAAAAAAAACGTCGCAATCAAACATTTGTCACAATGTATTTCGTCACAGAGATATTTGATAAAGAAGAGAAACCGTTTTGGGCTGTTATAGCCATTAGTAATGGCTATTCTGGTGAAATAAAACTTCGGGCATCAACCGTGACGCATAAAAAAAACAACATACCTACAAATTTTCAGAAAGATCGGCCAACAAGTTTTGTCTGGAGCGAGTGAAACACATTTTGACCACGGACAGACAGACACACAGACAGCATTTCTTCGTTCCCATTTATAAAGTACTCCCTGTTCGACAAGAACTGGAGTACAAAAAAACCACAACGCAAGACAACGCAGCCCAATGCAGCGACATACAACGTCCACGCAATGCAATACAATACAATGCAATACAACACAATACATTACAATGCAATACTTGTCGGATATATAGGCGTATTCTCTGCCAGTCTTACATGTAACCCACAGCCTCAGGGCTGACACTTTATTTACAGGCAGACACAAAAAGCTAACAAAACAAAAACAAACAAGGAAGTAAACAAAAGGGAGGAAGAGGGCAGAGTGGCTGGGGGTGGGGGTAAGGGGAGGGTGGAGGAGAGAAAAGTAAGTTAAGCTCATGATGGGGGATTCCACGCCTGTGCCTGTATGCCAAGGAGACTGGGGGGAAATGTACAACGGGTTTATGTGTGTGTGTGTGTGTGTGTGTGTGTGTGCGCGCGTGTGTGTGTGTGCGCGCGCGCGCGCATGTGTGTGTGTGTGTGTGTGTGTGTGTGTGTGTGTGTGTGTGTGTGTGTGTGTGTGTGTGTGTGTGTGTGTGTGTGTGTGTGTGTGTGTGTGTGTGTGTGTGTGTGTGTGTGTGTGTGTGTGTGTGCCCCAGGAAGCAAACGACCGTCCATTAGTACATGTGTGTATTCGTTTGTAAATGTTTATTAGGGTGTATGTGTGTCTGTGCATGAAGCACGCTCGCATGTGTGTTCATGAGCGCACACGTGCACAGTGTGTGTATATGTTTGTGCAAATGTATGCGTGTGTGTGTGTGTGTGTGTGTGTGTGTGTGCGCCAATGTTGCGCGGGCGACTTCACGTCCCTGCACTCTGAAGACATCATTAAGAGCTGACTCCGGCACATCAGGAAGTTGTCTTGTCACAGGATCGATCCACAGCCGTCTACCTGCGACTCGATACCGACAGGTGGAGACCTCTCCATCACACACTGCACGCATTAAACCAGCAGATCTTCACCTGGGTAGAGGATCGCCCTACCTGACTTCCCCTCACTCTCTAAACAAAGGGAATTAAAGGGAATTAAAGGCAGACTGGTAATACCCATACAGACAGGGAACGGCAACGTGTCCTCCACATGAACATTTGATGTGAGCTTATCATCTGTCATTGTTACCTGTACATGAGGCTCCGGTTACCGGGAAGTGGAAAAGGAGGATGGAGAGAAGGAGGGAGAAATGGGGGAGGAGTGAAGGGGATTTGCAGGTGAGCACAGAACCTGCTTTTTTAACTTTTGTCTATGACGGGGTGGGGTGGGGAGTGGAGACAGGAATCCGGCAAAGTTGCTCAATTTACGTGAGCTGCCTTCATCCAAACCCCCCACCCTCTCCTCCACTCGGCCTTCCACAAATTCTGTCTGCCTGTCTGTCCATCTGTCTGTCTCTGTCTGTCTATCTGCCTATCTCTGTCTCTGTCTATATTTGTATGTGCACTGCCTTCATCATAGCCCCCGTCTCCACTGTCCTCCACTCCATCTTCTGCAGCCTCTGTCTGTCTGTCCATCTGTCTCTATCTGTCTGTCTTTATATCTGCCTATCTGTCTTTATAACTGCCTATCTCTGTCTCTATCCCTCTTTCTCTCTCTTGTTCGAACTCATCATTGACAGTACTTAATTCTTGCATGACCCATGTTATTTAAAAGTATTTTCATTCTGAACTGTTCAAAAATCAGCTTTCATCCACTATCCTCATTCGTATAGAATTTTCTCGTCTCTACTTCTTCTTCTTCTTCTTCTTCTTCTCTTCTCTCTATTTTTCTCTCAGATTTTGTGCGGGTTTAGTATAATACAAACCCCTAAAGAAACAAACAACACAGCTAGGCCAAGACAAACAAACAAAACGGTCGGCAGAACTGAACTGAACTGACAGTAGATAACAATCAGTGATGGCAACTCTTGTTCCCATAGTGGCCATAACTCTACATATTGCTGCCCATGCCACCAATTCGCCTGGCACAAATGCAGGCACAGAGCATACAGAACAAACAAAGAGACTTTGAGCTGACAGTGTGGGAACAACAACAGCAAGAGGTAGCGTTGTGGCAGAAAATGAGCTGAAGGAAGAGAGAGGCTCTGGGGATAGGGTAGGGGGAAGTCGGGGTGGGTGGGTGTTTAAAGCTGACTTAAAGCTGTTGTCCAGCTCAGCAAGATGTACGATCTTTCCTCAAAGGCGGAGGAGGAGGGCTTCATTTGTTTACAAATGTACAGACTTCATATTCCATCCCACATCCATCGCCTCCTCTATCCCCCCCCCCCCAGGCCTCTCCCCTTCCCTTGTCATCCTTCCCTTCCCATCCCCCACTCTCCTCCTTCTCCGCTCCCTGTCTCTTTTTGTTTCAACGCACACTGTTTTAAATGTTGCTTTACCATTGAACAGGTCCTGACAAATACAGAGTGTGTTTAAAGGAAGGAAGGGAGTGTGTTTCTTTAAAGTCTGAAAGGCGTGACAAAGTGTGTGAAGAGGTTTGCGGATGGCCCGCAGGGAATCTGTGCACGTATGTTGCAGGTGTCCAGCATCTGCACCCCCCCCCCCCTCGAACTCCATCATCTTTCCCCTGGTCCTTCTTTTCCCTTTCTTCTTAAATGAAAAGTTTTCAAACAGCTTAACTCCACCACCTATGCTGACGTCACGACCCACGTGATATGCACCAGCCTCTGAATCAATTTACTGAACCAATTCACTGGTTTGTCTGAGTAATTGAATAAAATGTTAATTACAGTGTATTTCTGCTGATCGATGCACTGGCCATGAGTTCAACGTCTGTGCTCAATACTGCATGTTGGTAACATGGACAAAAAGGTGAAAAAATTCTTTCTGAAGAAAAAATGGTTCTCTATATTATTCGTCAAATCATCAAATCTTTGTTCAAATTAATCTTATGGTTGAAAGATGACCATTTGGTAAAGTCGAATGACAAATCTTATATTGTTTTATATGGTTTAGATTCTGAATGGAGTTGGAATTTCTCAACCTGAAAATAATGGCATAAAACAGTCTGTTGTGACGTCAGATTAGGATGCTGGGTTCAACTGCACGTGAAAGGTTCATCAAAAGCCCACAAACCAACAATGCTTTCAGATTAAAATGATGCATGAATGTGTATCCTGTTGCTTTGTTTTAAGATGGCAGACAGCCTTTGTGAACAAAACTGACCAATGTATGACTCAGTATATTGGTACTGCATATATGAAAATGTTACATAACTTGTCAAAAATATTGATCAATGCCTGATTCGGTATATTGGTGCTTCAATATAAAATGGTACACAACGCTTGACATTTGTGAACAGTATTTGATCTTGATTTATAGTTATCTACATCAGTTTTTTATTAATTGTGATCCCAAAGCATTGTGATTTCACATGTCATTTTCTTGGCATGATGCAATGCAGACTATTGAAATGACTGTAATGAAATGGACAAGACTTGATGAATAAGTTATCTCTCTCTCTCTCTCACACACACACACATGCACACACACACGCGCGCGCGCGCGCGTGGCGCACATGCACTCACACACATTTAAACACACACACACCTATACACACACACACACAGCACACACACACACACACACACACACACACACACACACACACACACACACACACACACACACACACTCTTACAGCAAGCACACACACACACACACACACACACACACACACACACACACACACACACACCACTTCACAACCCTCCACTCTGAAGACATCATTAAGAACCAGTGCCAGAGTCCGGCAAATCAGGAACTTGTCTTGTCACAGGATCGATCCACAGCCGTCTACCTGCGGCTCGATACCGACAGGTGGAGACCTCTCCATCACACACTGCACGCATTAAACCAGATCTTCACCTAGCAGAGGATCACCCCACCTGACTTTCCTTCACACTCTCTAAACAAAGGGAGTTAAAGGCAGACAGGGAACGGCAAAGTGTCTCCACACAAACGATGTGAGCTTATCATCTGTCACTGTTACCTGTACATGAGGCTCTGGTTACCGGGAAGTGGAAAAGGGAGGATGGAGAGAAGGAGGGAGAAATGGGGGGAGGAGTGAAGGAGATTTGCAGGTGAGCACAGAACCTGTTTTGAACTTTTGTCTATGACGGGGTGGGGGTGGGGAAGTAGAGACAGGAGTCTGGCAAAGTTGCTCAGTTTTAGTATTTTTGTATGTGCGCACCACCTTCCACTCTCTCTCTCTCTCTCTCTCTCTCTCTCTCTCTCTCTCTCACCCTCTCTCTCTCTTCTCACCCTATCTCGTTACTGACAGTATATATCATCATCATCATCATCATCATCATCATCATCATCATCTTCTTCTTCTTCTCTGTCTGTGATTTTGTGTGAATTTAAAGTGATACAAACCCTACAGAAGGAAACATACCTGGCCAAAGAACCAAAGAAAACAAATACATTGGTCAGCAGAACTAATCTACATAACAGGAAGGGTAACTAGC
>JADBJO010005673.1:27500-32500 GCA_016801955.1 Conus betulinus | reverse complement strand
ATTTAAGGCCTTTGCACTCACCCGTGACCCTATCTCTGCGCCAGCTTCAAGAACCCCAAATAATCCCATTCCTTTCATCTTAATAATCTGTCTGCTTGGAACCACCTGGCTTGTACCTTGATGGCCATATCAGGGAAAAGGAGGAGAATCACCATTCAGACATAATAAAAGTTATCAAAACAACCCAATTGCGCCAGTCTATTAATACTCGACTCCTTAAGCAAGGCCTTGGCGCATATTTTTTTTTGGTGTGCGGCCACTCCCACCACTGCTGTAAAATATAGTGAGGTGGGGCAAAAGAAGGGAGAGGAGAATGGTTTTGGGAGTGGGGGAAAGTGGGAATAGAGGAGAAGGGAAAGGTATACGGAGAAGGAGGGGAGGGAGGAGGGAAAGGGAAGGGTGAGGTGGGGGTGGGGGATGGAGGGCCGTGCAGGTCACTAAGGGTCACGGGAGAAATGATCGGTCACAAACAAATCCTCCAAAGTCAGGACTTGCAATATCATCCGCTGCTGTTGGTAGTGATGACTGGCACGCACACGCGATATGCGTTTCTCTTGTCTGGGGTACTACATATCAGGAATCGTTATAATGATGGGACTGGTCTAAGTGGAGATGTGGATATGCCAGTGATGGAAGATCAACTTCCCTGTCCCTGTCTCTGCCTGTCTGTCTGCCTGTGTCTGTCTCTCTCTGTCTGTCTGTCCTTCACTCCTTCTCTCTCTCACTCTCTCTCTCCCTCCCCCCCCCTTCTCTCCTGTCTTCCCCCCTCTCCATTGCTTTCTCTGTCTCTTTCTCTGTCTCTGCCTTCCTTTCTCTTCATCTCTCTCTCTGTCTCTCTCTCTCTAAACTTCCCTGTCTCTGTCTCTCTACGTCTTTATATCTGTCTGTTTCCCTCTCTTTCTATCTCTCTTTCTCATGCCTCATCTGCAGCTTGATGTTGATTGTCCTACAAGGAAGTTGTTACCACTTTAAAAAAAAAAAACTTTCATTTACATTTCCCTCTTTTTTCCTATTTGTCCCACCCTCCCGTTGCCCTTCAGCCCTGTGTACTATGTATTTGTCACCTGTGACTCATCGCACGTGAGACAAATGGGAAAATCCGCCTCTCTTGTCTCTTTCGTTGAAACATCTTCTTGTCATTCTTAGTTTGACTGGCAAACAACCATGCGTTCATGCATGCGTTGAATGATAGTTGAAGGATGTAGTTTTATGTAGAATTTTATCTATGTCTTCATGTGTGTGCCGGTATTGTATGTTCATGCACTTGCTTCATATTTTGCATACTTTCTTTTTTCTTTTTTGTTTCCTTTTGTGTTTTTCTCCAACAGGACTGGATGTTTAAAAAAAAGTAGTATTCAAGCTCTTCATGCAATCCTTTTGAAACACACATTCTCTCTCTCTCTCTCTCTGTCTGTCTCTGTCTGTCTCTCTCTCTCTCCCCACACACACTGTATATATCTCTGTCTCTGTCTGTCTGTCTGTCTGCCCCCCCCCCCCCCCCCTCTCTCTCTCTCTCTCTCTTCCTGCCTCCCCCTCACACGCACTTCCTATTTTCTCTCTCACACAAGACGTCTCAACGGAGTGATGCCAAATAATAATCTTTTGATTTTACAAAGCTTTTAAAAGCAGTATTCGCCTTTTTCAAGTAGCTGCAGACCTCAAAATAGTATCTTATTTTCTAGACATCATTTTCACTTTATTCTTCCTTTCTTTCTTTATTCCTGTCTTTTTCTTCCCCCTTCTTTGTTTTTACTTCGTTTCGTCCCTTCTTTCTTCTTCCTTCCTTCCTTCCTTCTATTCTTTCTCTCCTTCTTGAGTTCTCATTATCTTGTTCGTCTGGATATTACGTTTTTGCTTTTTGCTCTTTTGGAAGAAAGTTTTAAAAAAAAAAAAAAAAAAAAAAAAAAAAAAAGCTGAGCTCCACACACATTCCTGTTTTTTTTTTTTTTTTCCCCTAGATTCATCATTTGCCCCTAGATGCGTGCGTGCTGAAGGGTTGTTGAAAGTTAAAGATAAATTCCTACTGGACTGCGTGATAAATATGGGCATAACGAACAAAGCAAAACATAATTATTTAAAATTTTTGGTAAAGTCAGTGGAGTCGATCTATTATGTGAAACATTAGAATCAGCCTTGAGCACTGTATTCTTTACTCTTGGACAGTCTAGTAATAGGTGACGTACACTTATAGTTTCCCCCCACACATACATGTAACATTTTTACTGTATTTGGTTCGAAGTGAATTTAAACGCATCCTATGAATTAAAGTTACTACCTCTCTCGATGTCGTATTTTCAAATTTGTCTAACTGAGTCTTGGGGTGGATGTCGGGATTTGGTTGTATACAGTTGTGATAATATTGGCTATCTGTGTCTTCCAATAATCTCTTGAAACTGTTAAAGGATGCTCTAGTAATTAAAGTATAACATTCTGATAGGTCTAGCGGAATGTTCAGAGTAGTCGTTCCTTCAATATTGCGAGCTGCTCTTCGAGCAGCTTGATCAACTTTCTCGTTTGTTGAAATTCCACAATGAGAGGGCACCCAACAGAAAGTCACATTTATTCTTTTCACTGATAGGAGATGTGTCACGTAATTAATTTCTGTAATAGTCTCACAGCGGATCTTTGGATTTAAAGCCTGTAAGGCAGAAAGGGCTGACTTTGAGTCACTGCACAGTAAAAGTGGACAATTTTCTATGGAAGAATTTTTAAACATATTTTAGGGACATTAAAATAGCAACTAATTCTGCAGTAAATATTGATAAGTGTTTGCCAAGATAATATAATTCCTCCACTTTTAA
This sequence comes from Conus betulinus, assembly GCA_016801955.1. NCBI lineage: Eukaryota > Metazoa > Mollusca > Gastropoda > Neogastropoda > Conidae > Conus > Conus betulinus. Next base: position 29,699 of record JADBJO010005673.1, on the reverse strand, counting down.
TTTTGGTATTATAAAAAGCTGCTCCTGTTCTTTGGTCATCTAACACTGAACCATCTGTAAAAATTTGAAGATGGTCCTTATATTGATTTTCCATATGAGAATTTACATAATTTTTTTAAAAGATATGGTGGATCGTTTTTGTTCAGTTTAGTATAGTTTGTGTCATAATTTGCTTTGGTTTGTTCCCATTTGGGAATTGGTGGAAAGGACGGATTGCCAGCTATTTTACTTTGGTTGATGTTGGCGTTTTTTTTTGAAGAGTAGATGTGTATGACTGAATAGATTTTGCTGATTTTATGTCTTTTGCTCTTTTAGCAAAATCTGTATCTGAATTTAGAGATACTTCATTTGTGCAGAAACTTTTTTGTGAAAGGTTCTTTAAAACAAATTTGGTGGAGGACACTTTTCGAAACTTCAAAGGTAAAATTCCAATTTCATAGTAAGTCCCAATATTGCAGGTATGTGTGGGAACTCCAAGAGCAAGTTTATACGCTTTGCAGTCTACACTTTGTAACTTATTAAGTAGATGCTGTGGAGCGCTGAAGAAGACTTCTTCTTGAGCATAAATCAATCTAGACCGCACAAGAGCAGAAGACAGGAGTGTTAAAAACTCTCTTTATCTTGTCCCCATTTTTGTTTGCCTATGATCTTTAGAAAGTTTAAACTTTTTTTTGCTTTATTCAAAATATATTCAATATGTTGGTTCCATGAAAGTTTTGATGTTAAATATACTCCTAAGAATTTAACAGATTTGACGTATTATTGTAAGACCGATCCATTCAGGGTAAATTGTGGAAGTTTGTCTGGGTCATGTCCAGAGTTAAAAAGCATTAGATTTGTTTTTTTTTCTGCCGACAGTGTCAATCCATTTTCATGTAGGAAACTACTGATATTGTTTAATTCATGTTGATATTTGATCTTTATGTAATTTAAGAATCTTAATTAATTTTTTTTTTTTTCATAGTCACTTTCATCCACAGACATATGTCATCAGCAAAACTGTGCTAAAACTACGTCTTTGGACAAGCCTTTGGTTATGTCTGCAATTAGGATATTAAATAGGATTGGAGATAATACTGATCCTGTGGGAGACCCATTTCCAGTGTTCTAGTGGTGGAATATGTACGCTCTATTCTTGTTTGAATCACTCTGCTTTGAAGGAAAACTTTGATATAATCATACATGGTTCCATTTATTCCAATAGTTTTCAGTTTATGCAAAAGTCGTTTATGCCACACTTGTTCGTACGCTTTCCTTATGTCAAAGAAAGTTGCCAAGATGTTTTTACGTCTTGCGAATTGCTGTTTGACATGTGTTGTGAGTTTCACTATGTTCTGTTGCTGATCTGCCTTTCTGGAAACCAGCTTGATTTATAGGGATAATTTGATGTTTGTTACAAAAATAAAGTAATCTGTTTAGAACAATTCTTTCCATTAGTTTGCATGTATGCGACGTTAGGGCAATTGGGCGGTAGCTGTTTAGGTTACTGCGAGGTTTTCCTTGTTTATGCATAGGAACTATGATAGAATGTTTCCATAATGAAGGCAAATTGCCATTTTCCCAGCATTTTTGAATGAAGACCGAGATAAAGCGTTTAACGTTAAGTGGGACATGACGCAGCATTTCATTAGAGATTCCATCTAAACCCACTGATGTTTTTTTTTGTTCCCAGATTAGCAAGGCATTCTTCTACTTCTTGAACTGTTATGGGAGCATTCAGATAGTGGTTTATTACAGGATTTGGATCGTTCTCGGTGAAGTCTTCTTCTTGCTCTCTGTGCTGTGTGCTGTCTTTTTCTGTTGATAAACTTTCTTTGCTGCCATTTTTGGCGAATATGTCAACAAAAGCTTCGGCCTTTTCTAGATTAGAAGGGAAATCAGAGTTTGGGAGCTTGACAGGACATTTTGGCAAGTTCACTCCATTTTTCATTGTTCTCAACTTTTCCCACACTTTTTGAAAATCTTTATAATTTGTTATTTCATTCTTACAAAAGTTCGACCAATATGCTGTTTTGCTTGTGCTGTGATGTGATTAAATTTATTTTTTTCTCTTTTTTTTTTCTCAATAAGCTTTTTAGCGCGCTCTTCTCCTTTGCTTCGTAAATATTCTCTCAGTTTGATGTTTTTCTCCTTTTTTTTTTTTTCACACGTCTCATTCCACCAGACATTACCTATGTGCTTTTTTGAACTTGATTTAGC
>JADBJO010005673.1:15000-17500 GCA_016801955.1 Conus betulinus | reverse complement strand
CATGGTTCCCATGTCAGACGAACATGTACAAGTTTATTTCTGTCATGGTGGATCGAATCGAATTGCTAAGGAAGCTGTATTCAGATGAAACGAGAATTTGGCAGATCTTTCTTGCTCACAGTATTACTGGATGTTACATCTGGATCAATATTTGAAACATATCACTACTACAAAATTTAGATGAGGAATTTTAACTTTGTTGGTTCACCGTTTTCGATACAAACACGGGCAGTACAGAACAAGTGATTGACATTGTTCAAGATTACATGGCTACTCTAGTCCTGAATAAATATTCAATTATGTTCAGACATTTCTTGTTCTGTTACTCCGATCGTCAGCTCTCTCTCTCTCTCTCGTTCGCTCTGTGCTTCCTAATCTCCCTATCACCGCCGTCACCAGACACTAAAAAACGTATCATCGCCGTTTCCATGGAAGCAGACAAAAGTGCAAGAGAAAACAAGGCAAAACAAAACAAAACTGAACAGATCAACCCTCCGGGTATTCACCCCCAGGCCATGAGCCTAGCTGCGAGGACTCCAGTCACAGCATGGGCACGTTTTCACGAAGCCACTGGATCCACGTCAGATCACCGTAGAATAGGTCAGCCCACTCCCAGCTGCCCTCTTTTGTCAACAGGTGCCTGTCATGTTTGTCTGCCTGATGGGCCCCAGGCTGGCTTGCAGTCTGTGAGCAGCAGGCGTGGGGTTGCTCTCTGATGGAAGCTTATGAACTGAAGAAAAGGAGGGAAAATGTAAGAGAGAGAGAGAGAGAGAGAGAGAGAGAGAGAGAGAGAGAGAGAGAGAGAGAGAAGACGAGACAAAATTCTTTATTTACGAGGATAATAGGTAAGCACTGATGTGCTTATTTACATCCAGTCCAGACGAGAGAGAGAGAGAGAGAGAGAGAGAGAGAGAGAGAGAGAGAGAGAGAGAGAGAGAGAGAGAGAGAGAGAGTAAGGAACTGAATTTTTAAAAAAAGGAAAAGAAAAAAAGAAGAAAAACGAGGCTGCAAGGACATGGGAGAGTGAGGAGGGGAGGAGGGGGATGAAAAAGAGAAAGAAAGAAAGAAAAATGAAGGCAGACAAAAGACAGAAAGAAACAGAGAGGAAAGGAAAAAATGAAGAATAGAGGGTCAGAGAATGAAAGAAGGGGAAGTGAAAAGAAAGAAAAGAAAAGAAAAGAAAGAAACACATTACACAAGAACAAGGTGCAAAACCAGAAGAAATTAAATCAAGAAAGACAGAAATGAACAAAAACATAAAAACCCTCAAGGAATCGAAAGAAACGAGAAATAAAAAAAACATGCGCAAAAGGTCTCTCATTTTCAGAGAAAGCTCTGGTATGACTAAACAATGTGTTTGATACTCTGTGAATATCAGACCACGTCTCATCTGGTGACTTCGTCATGTAATCACCTGGAAGTATCTGTTGAAAACTGTCCCTGGAACATGGTGTTCAGTGTTCTGTTTTGTTACAGCCCTGCTGATTACACACGGCGCCTCCAGTCATCATCATGCAGAAAAAAAATCCTATCCTGAAAATTGCAGAAAGTCCCTTTGGAGAACCTAGAGAGAACCTAGAGAGACAAAAGGATAATTCCTGAAATCGGCAAAATTCCCTTTGGAGAACCTAGAGAAAACCTAGAGAGACAGAGACAAAAGATAATTTTCTGTAAATTGGCAAAAAGTCACACCAGAGAACCTTGAGAGAATCTAGAAAGACAAAAATATAATTTTCTGGAAATCGGCAAAAAGTTACACTAGAGAACCTAGAAAGAAAAAAAAAGATAATTTCCTGCAAATCGACAAAAAGTCACACTAGATAACCTAGATGGAACCTACAGAGACAAAAAGATAATTTCCTGAAATCGGCAAAATGTCAAACTAGAGAACCTCGAGATAACCTAGAGAGACAAAAAGATAATTTCCTGGAAATCGGCAGAAAGTCACACTAAAGAACAAAAAAAAAAAAAAAAAAATCCTAGAGAGACAAAAAGATAATTTCCTGGAAATCGGCAGAAAGTCGAACTAGAGAACCTAGAGAGACAAAAGGATCAATTCATGAAATCTTCTCAAAGTCACACCAGAGAACCTAGAGAGACAACAATCCTGTCCTGAACACGGCAAAAAGTCACACAAGAGAATCTAGAGAGAACCTAGATACACAAAAAATTCTGTCCTGAACGCGGCAAAAAAAAATCACACACTGCATCTGCCAGGGAGCAGTTATACCCCTTGACGTCTTAATGAAATGTCCTGTGCGTGCATGCACCCTATGTGAACACAGCGCAGGCTTCCAATGGTGGTGCAGGATTGTTCCAAGATGGTCTGTTCGGCAGTTGAAGACAGTACTTCTATAGGTCCCACCCGCAACATCGGGTGTATCTTCTTTCTTGTACATACATGAAAAAATTGTCGGTCAAACTGTTGAAATCCGTAGGGCAGATCAAGTTAAACATGCTGGGGGAACCTGCCACCCCGCGTGATTTATTAGCCACCGTT
>JADBJO010005673.1:2500-5000 GCA_016801955.1 Conus betulinus | reverse complement strand
TCATATCAAGGTTTCCTACTTAAGTGTACTAAGCCTTTTCCTAATATCATTAATACTACTATTAATGATGATGATGACGATGACAACAATAATAATGATGATGATGATGATGATAACGATAATGATAATAATGGAAGTTGTTCCAGTGATATGGCACCACAAAACGAACATGCAGAAATAGAAATGGACAGAAAAAAAACAAAAGACATGATTCCTCAAATTCCATTTCCCTCTTATAACTACCTGCTTTACCCAAACACAACCCCAAACACAGTGTCGAAGACCACGACCAATAGCTGTCAGCTAAAAACCCTTGAGACACGAGGAAAGGCACTTCACAGGCGTTGCGCCACAACGCTGCTATTACAAGCAGTTGAAGAAACGGTTTGAGACCTAGTGAAATGGGAAAGCCTCTTTGTCAGTGGGTTTGAGTCACCGTGGAAACACCGCACGCATTGCAGGCGATTGTCGGAGTGTGAAATCCGTGATCTCTCGAGTGGAAAACATCCCCTGCCCATCCTCCGCCCTTACCCTCCCTCCCAACCCCTGCTCATCTCTCTCTGTCGTAAAAAAGGACAGGATGGAAGGAGTGTGGAAAGTGAGAGTAGAGAGCCAGTACGATTGCTGCTGATGCATCCACAGAACTGCCGTTCTGGTCTCAAGCTCCTAAAAATAACTTTTTATTTTTTTTTTTATTTTTTTTTTTTTATTGATAATTAAGTGAACGAAGAAAAGCTGATTCAGACACTAGGGATGTCACACACACACACACATATATATATATATATATAATTGTATATTGTATATATATATAATTGTTCAGCATTATATATATATATATGTGTGTGTGTGTGTGTGTGTGTGTGTGTGTGTGTGTGTGTGTGTGTGTGTCAGCATCAGCATGCCCGTTTCCTTATCTCTGTCCCCCGTTCCTTCCTCCCCCTCCCCCCTCTCTCTCCCTCCATCTTGTCCTTCTCCTCTCCCTCCCTTTCTGGGGCGCGCGTGGGTTACTTTACTTTTTGTTTAAACCCTCTCACGAGTCTTCTCCTCTTGCTCATCATGGTAAAATGGGAAAAAAAGAAAAGTGTCTTTCAGTTCAACTCAGTTTGCTTATTCTCCTATCATTTTCTTTTGTGGTGAAACTCCAGTTCTGCTGACGATGGCCACTCACAGTTAGAGAACTGGCAGTTCAACAGCAAGCAAGAACAGAAGTTGGATGAATTTGACAAGTCTATTGCGAAACGCAGCTGGGCCTGTGCACAATCATTCACAGTCGAGAAACTTTGCAATTTCAATACCATGCCAGAAAATAAGCAAGATATTTGTGACGACAGCAGCTGCTGCGTCTGTAAGACCCTTAGAATGTTATGATATATCTTAAAATTAAAACGACGGAAAAAGAAAGTATTTCTCCCTGTATTGTATTAGAAAGCAACAGCAGATTTCTCATGATTAACTTCAAGCTGTTCTCGCTGTGGGGAAGTGTGTCACCGTACTACAGACCAGGACTTCTATGTCGTAGGTTCGTGTACATGCAGTGGAAACATGTTATATAAGAGACCTTGGTTTCATGTCTCACAAAGGGGAAAAAAGATTAACACTCAGACTACCACTTAAATCCTGAGAGAGAGAGAGAGAGAGAGAGAGAGAGAGAGAGAGAGAGAGAGAGAGCGTAAATAAAATATCGGTCGAGAGAGAGTGTGAAATATAACTCTGAGGTCAGAGGACTAATTTTCTGATACCAGATGTTAATTTCACCTGATACGTCAGTCGTCTTTTTTTCAGCTTTCCTCACAATTATAGTGTCTGGCTGGTTTTCCCCATATGGTGCCAAGTGTCCAGCAGATAAGAGAGAGAGAGAGAGAGAGAGAGAGAGAGAGAGAGAGAGAGAGAGAGAGAGAGAGAGAGAGAGAGAGAGAGAGAGAAACGAGTGCGATCATGTACAGTCAATACTGGTCGAGACAGCGGGATGTCTAACTCTGAGGTCAAAGGAATTCTCTTCTCATAACAAATGTAAACACATCAAATACGACTGTCTTATTTTTCTCAGCTTCCCCCCAAAATTATTTTCTGGCTTCTTTTGTCTGTGTAGCGCCAAGCAAAAACGTAAAGCAGAGAGAGAGAGAGAGAGAGAGAGAGAGAGAGAGAGAGAGAGAGAGAGAGAGAGAGAGAGAGAGAGAGAGACAGACAGACAGACAGACAGACAGACAGAAATCTGGAACTTAAAACCCAAACTCAGGATTCTTTCTTCTTTAACGAATATGTTAACCACCGGGCCCCCTTTTCCACCACTCCAGTCCCCACCTGGAAGCCAAGCCTCTTTCTCCAGCAGCTGGGCTCAGTAGGGAGGGGCTACTTCTTGCCATCCCCCCCAGCCAGGGGCTTAATTGGCTTTCCTCCAACACTATGGTGTCTGGTTGTTCTTCCCTTCTGTATGTAGAGAAAAATGCATTGCAGATGAGAGAGATGAGAGAGAGAGAGAGAGAGAGAGAGAGAGAGA
>JADBJO010005672.1:45000-155154 GCA_016801955.1 Conus betulinus | reverse complement strand
CTTGATTTTGGGAATTGGGAACCCTTCCATGTGCTTTTCACTTTAAATAATGTTGCTTTTTAATTTTCTTTTTTTTTTAAGGAGTTGACATCTGCCAGTTGCTACACAGTTGTGAATATAACTCCTACTTCAGCTTCTTGATTATAACACGACGGTCGACAGGGCAGGAGTGAATGATTGATTTGACCGAAGAAAAGGAAGAAGGTTGGAGGGAAGGGAGGGGGGAAACACACACACACACACACACACACACACACACACACCACACAACCACCACCACCACACCAAACTGAGTGTATAGATCTCTCCCACTCCCCCCCTCTCTCTCTTTCTTTCCTCTCTCTCTCTTCTCTTCTCTCTCTATGTTCTAGTTTCCGCTTGCTTGGATGCCAGCAGAAAAAGTGTCTTAAGACTTTCCCTGATTTATTTTGTAAACAACTGCTGCAGTAATGCCAGTTTCTAGGGTCCCCGCGTATGTTTTGGAATGGTTTACGAGTTGGATGGGGAGGTGGGAGGGCGGGGGGGCATCTTGAATATCTGCTGATAATGAATGTCAGTCGTCGTGCAGATGAAAGACAGGAAGAGAAAAGTGTCACATTGCCAGGTCTGCCATCATTGTGGTCATTCCCGAGTCACTGAAGCTCCGCAGTGTGACACAGTGGGCTTATCGCAAGGAGTGTCCACTGTAAGAGCCAAAAAGGAGTCCCGCGAGACAGTTTTCTCTTTCCCCTTTTTTCCTTTTTCCTTTTCCTTTCCCCTTCTTTTTCCCCCTTCCTCCCCCCTTTCCTTCTTCTCTTCCTCTTTTTTTTCCTTTTCCCCTTTCTTTCCTCCCCCTTTTCTCTTTTTCTTCCTTTTTTTTTTCTTTCCCTTTTCCTTTCTCTTCTTCCCTTCCCCCCCTTCCCCTCCTTTTCCTTTCCCCCCTTTTCCCCCTCCCCTCTCTCTTCCCTTTCTTTCCTTTCCCCTTTTTTTCCCCCTTCCTTTCCCCCCTTCTCTTCCCTTTTTTTCTCTCTTCCCCTTCTTTTCCCCCTTTTCCTCCTCTTTTTCCTCCCTCCCTTCCTCTCCCCCTTCTTTCCCTTTCCTTCTCCTTTCTTTCCCTTTTCTTCTTTTCCCTTTCTTTTTTTTTTTCCCCTTCTCTTCCCTTTCCCTCCTTCTTTCCCTTCTTCTCCCCCCTTCCTTCTTCCTTTTCCCCCTCCTTCCTTTTCCTCCCCCTCTTCTTCCCTTTTTTTTTCCTCCCCCCCTTTTTCCCCTTTCCTCCCTTTTTTTTTTTTCCCTCCTTCCTTTCCCCCCCCTCTTCTTTTCCTTCTTTTTTTCCCCCTTTCTCTTCCTTTCCTTCCTTTTCTTTCCCTCTTTTCTCCCCCCCTCCTTCCTTTTCCCCTTTCCCTTTTTTCCCCTTCCCTCTTCTTTCCCTTCTCCTTTTCTCCTCTTTTCTCTTTTCCCCCCCCTTTCCCCCCTCCTTTCTCCCTTTTTCCCCTCCCTCCCCTTTCCTTTTTTCTTTTTTTCCTTTCCTTCCCCCCCCTCTTTTTTCCTTCCTTTCTTCCCCCCCTTTCCTTTTCCTCTTCCCTTCTTCCCTCTCCTTTTTTCCCTTCTCTTTCCTTCCTCCCCCCCTCCCCCCCTTTCTTCCTTTCTCTCCCCTTTTCCCCCTTCTTTTTTTCCCTTCTTCCTTTCCTTCCTTCCCTTCCTCCTTTCCCCCCTTTTTTCTTCCTTTTCCTTTCCCCCCCCCCCTCTCCCCCCCCTCCCTCCCTTCCCCTTTTTCCTTTCCTTCTTCTTTCTTTCTCTTCCTCTCCCCTCTCCTTCCCCTCTCCCTCCTTTCTCTTCTCTCTCTTTCTTTTTCCCCCCTCCCCCTTTCCCCCCCCCCCTTTTCCTTTTTTCCCTTCCCTCCCTCCCTTTTTTTCTTTTTCCTTTCTCCTTCTCCTTTTTTCTTTCCCTTTCCCCCTTCTTCTCCTCCCTTTTCCCCTTTCCCCCCCCCCTTTTTCCTCTCCTCTCCGTTCCTTTCCCCCTTTTTTTTTTCTCCCTCTTCCTCCTTTCCCCTCTTTCTCCTTCTTCCCCTCCCTTCCCTTCTCCTTCTTTCCTTCTCCCCTCTCTTTTTTTTCCCTCCCTTTTCCCCCTTCTCTCCCCCCTTTTTCTTTCCTCTTCTCCTCCTTCCCTCTTCCCCCCTTCCCCTCCCCTTTCTTTTTCTCCTCCCTTTCTCCTCCCCCCTTCTCTTCCCCCTTCCTCCCTTCTCCTCTTCTCTTCCCCCCCCTCTTTTCTCTTTCTCTTCCCTTCTTTTTTTTTCCTTTCCCTTTTTTTCCCTCTCTTTCCCCCTTCCTTCCTTCCCTCCCTCCCTTCCTTCCCTTCCCCCCCCTTCCCTTCCCTCTTCTTTTCCTTCCTCCTTTCTTCTTCTTTTTTTTCTCCCTCCCTTCCCTTTCTTTTCCCTTCCTCCCTTTCTCCCCTCCCCTTTCCCTTTCCCCCCCCTTTTCTCTCTCCTTTCCCCCCCTTCTTTCCCCCCCCCTCCCCTTCCTCCTTCCTCCCTTTCCCCTCCCCTCCTCTTCCCCCCCCCTTCTCCTCCCTTTTCCCTTTCCTCCTTTCTCCCCCCTTTTCCCCCTCTCTTCTCTTCCCCTTTTTTTTCCCCCCCCCTCTCCCTCTTTCTTCCCCCTCTCCCTCCTTCCCCCCCTCCCCCTTTTTCCCTTTTCTTCCTTCTTTTCCTCTCCCTTCCCCTCTTCCCCCTTTTCCCTTTTCCCCCCCCCCCTCTCTCTTCTTTTTTTTCCCTTTCCCCTCCCCCCTTCCCCTCTTCCCTTCCCTCCTTTTTTTCTCCCTCTTTTCCCTTCCTTTTCCTTCCCTCCTCTTCCCTTCCCCTCCTTTTCTTCTTTTTCCTTCCCTTCCCCCTTTTCGTTACACTACACTACCACTGACGGTTGAGAATGAAAAGAGGAGATTTTGTTGAACCGTGTACTGGTGAACATTCTACACAGTCTGTGACAGCAATGGAACAGGGACGAACAAGAAGACCTGCGCTTACGTGAACATTCTACACAAGTCTGTGACAGCAGTGGAACGGAGACGAACAAGACCTGCGCCAACGTGAACACTCTACACAGTCTGTGACAACCACGGAGCCAGAGACTAACATCGAAAGTTCTATGTTCGCCAGTGACACAGGAAAAGATGTACTTGGGACGCTTAAATAATTTTCAATATGAAATTTTGCCAGGTTTTAAGTCAACAGCCAAACGAAACAAACCACGTCAGTATTTTAAGGGGGGAAAAAAAGGCCGTCTCTGGTTCATGGCTGGCGAAGAAGGAAATCTTCGTCACCCGACTGTGGCAGTGTTTCCAAGCGGTGAGTGTGCGTGTCTGCTGCATGAGACATTCCCGTGATAGGGGTTTCCGTATCGCCATGACAGTTGACTGCTTGTGTGATTAGTTCCCCGTTGTTGTAAGGGCACGGTTTCTGATCTGGCTGCCTGCCCCTCCCCAGCTGTATTGTGAATGGGCAGAGGGCCTGACACGGTAAACATTCGAATTCATTCTTTCTCTGTGTCTCTGTCTGTCTGTCTGTCTCTCTCTCTCTCTCTCTCTCTCTCTCTCTCTCTCTCTCTTTCTCTCTCCCCTCTCACTTCTCTCTCTCTCTCTCTCTCTCTCTCTGGTTTCAGATTCGTTTTTTTATGTCTGAATTACTGCGGCTTGAAGAGAAATAGTTTCATCTTTAGATAGGGAACCAAAAGTACATCAGATATAAAGAATATATGAAATATATATGAAGAATAAAATGATAAGCGTGGGTCACACACATGCACACACGCGCGCGCGCGCGTTCTGTGTGTTTGTATGCGTGTTCAGTGTTGGTTCTTCAGTTGAATTCTAAAGGCATTTTAAACAAGGTAAGAGAATCTGTGTGTGCGAGCGCGCAAGTGTGTGTAGGAACAATTATGAAATACAGTGTTGCGAATTTCCAGCTCCTGTGGTGCATTTTCGATTAGCGGAAATGTATGAAGAGAATTTAGTTTCATTCCCAAGAAAGAGGAATGCGAGTTTGGGGATATTGTTCATGTTTGTGTATGTGTACAACGAATAATACCCCCCCCCCCCCCCGCCCCATCTACCCACCCCCACCCCCACCCCTGCATGGGAAGTGACGATGCTGTAGCTTAAAGTGGACCTTTTTTATATTGTTTTGGTTTAAAAGACAATGATTATATTAGGGGGTTATTCCAGCAGACTTGAGGGTATAAACGAATATCCAGTTTAACCGTGTCCTTCAGTATACCGCAGACTAGCCATGAGGAAGCCAACAATAGCACGCAAAACATCGGAATATCAACAACAACAAAAACTTGGAATATGCTACAGCGGGCATCGACTCTTTGTTTTAAGGAAACATTGCAGTTGGATTCAAAATGGGATAACTGCGGGTTGAGAGTAAAACAGAGCAAAGTGAGAATTATAGAGTAAAACAGAGCAAAATGAGAATTACAGAGCAGTTACAGAGTAAAATAGAGCAAAATGAGAATTACAGAGAAATTACAGAGTAAAACAGAGCAAAGTGAAAATTACAGAGTAAAACAGACCACATGAGAATTACAGTAAAACAGAGCAAAATGAGAATTACAGAGTGAAAGGAGCGAAATGAGAATTACAGAGCAATTACAGAGTGAAACAGATTCAAAATGGCATAACTGCAGTCTGAGAGTAAACAGAGCTAAATGAGAATTACAGAGCAGTTATAGAGTAAAACAAAACGAAATGAGAATTACAGAGAGTAAAACAGAGCAAAATGAGAATTACAGAGTAAAATAAAGCAAAATGAGAATTACAGAGTGAAACAGAGCCAAATGAGAATTACAGAGTAAAACAGATTCAAAATGACATAACTGCAGTCAGAGTAAAACAGAGCAAAATGAGCAGTACTGAGCAATTACAGAGTAAAAACAGAGCAGAAGGAGAATTACAGAGTAAAACAGAGCAAAATGTGAATTACAGAGCAGTTACAGAGTAAAACGGAGCAGAATGAGAATTACAGAGTAAAAAGGAGCAAAATGAGAATTACAGAGTAAACGGATCAAAATGAGAATTACAGAGCAATTACAGAGTAAAACAGAGCAAAATGAGAATTACAGAGTAAAACGGAGCAAAATGAGAATTACAGAGGAGCAAAACGAGAATTACAAAGCAGTTAGAGAGTAAAACTAAGCAAAATGATAATTAGAGTAAAACAGAGCGAAAAGAGAATTATAGAGCAATTACAGAGTAAAACTGAGCAGAATGAGAATTACAGAGCAATTACAGAGTAAAACAGAGCAAAATGAGAATTACAGAGCAATTACAGAGAAAAACTGAGCAAAATGAGAATTACAGAGTAAAAAACAGCAAAATGAGAATTACAAAGCAATTACAGAGTAAAACTGAGCATAATGAGAATTACAGAGTTAAACTGAACAAAATGAGAATTACAAAGTAATTACAGAGTAAAACGGAGCAAAATGAGAATTACCGGGCCGTCAAACAAAGCAAGAAAAAAAAAAAAACCGCTTTTTTGTCACAAAGCGTTTCGACCAGTTGGGTCTTCTTCAGACAAGACAACTAACATCAAAAGCATTTGAATAAAGGCCGAACAGTCACATACCTCTGCGATCCGAGTGCCAAATTTGATCCTGGGTAAACAACTTAAACTACAGAATAGAATTGAAGAAGGAACAGAGTTGAAGGGGGTAGCAGGTAATGATAATGATGATGAAATTATTAATCATAAAATGGTTATTATTATTATTATTATAAGAATGAATAATGATGATGAAGATCCATATACACACATAAAGCAGAAAGAGGGTGGTGTGTGTGTGTGTGTGTGTGTGTGTGTGTGTGTGTGTGTGTGTGTGTGTGTGTGTGTGTGTGTGTGTGTGTGTGGTTTTTACAGCTGGTGAAGGAGCAGAAAGGACGCATCGCGGAGCTGTCCCGCGCCAAGCAAGAACAGAACACGCAATACAGGGTACGTACATGCCCTGTCTGTCTCTGTCTCTGTAGCCTGTTGCCACTGTACTGTGACTGTTTCCTCGGTGCCCTGTATTTGTTCATTGCCGACACTGCCTCCTGCTCCGTCTGTACTGTCTCTGTCCGTTTCCTCTGTACCCTGCCTGTAGCTGTTTTCCTTCTGTGCCCTCCCTGCATCCTCGTTAAATCATTCTCTTGACTATGTCTGCTGCAATGCCGCGCTGTATCTTGTCCGCTCTTTCTCTCTCTCTCTCTCTCTCTCTCTCTCTCTCTCTCTCTCTCTCTCTCTCTCTCTCTCTGTAGGCTTTCTACCGTCTATCCTGCCTGTACACCATGTGTGTTTGCTCTGTGCCCTCTCTATCTGTTCTTGCTGTGCATAAATGAAACCCCCTGGTATTGTCTCACGAATGACATCTGTCGATTTTCATTGGTCCTTCACAGCGTTAGTCATCTCTCGGACAGATTTGTGGTCTGAACCTGCCTGTCCCCTCTCCTTCCGGAAACGCATACACACACACACACACCACACACACACACACACACACACAGCGCGCGCGAGCCCCCCCCCCCCCTCCCCCCCCACATACACACACACACACACAGAGCGCGCGAGCCCCCCCACACACACACACACACACAGTGCGCACGCACGCACGCACGCATGCACACACACACACACACACACACCACACACACACACACACACACACACACACACACACACCATCATCCTACAGTTTCTTCCATCCCATTTGTTTTAAGAGTTTCTTTCTCAAAAAAAAGGAGGGAAAGGAAAGGAAAGGGGGAGGGGGAGAGAGAGAAAGAAAGAAAAGAAACGAAAAGAACATTGAAACCGACAGCGGCACTGCTGAAAGAGGGCCAAAATTCAACTACACAGTACAGAATTTAGACTGACGCCAGTTGCTAACACAATACAAAAGGGACAGGTGAATTTTTGACAGTTATGTTTCTAGTGGGTTTTTTTTTTTTTTTTTTTTTTTTTTTTTGGGGGGTGGGTGGGTGTTGTTGTGGTTGTTGTGTGTGTGTGTGTGTGTGTGTTTTTCATCCAAATGTCTGAAAAACAGACAGAAATATTGTTTGTCGATAATTCACCAGTGTGTGTGTGTGTTGTATTATATATGTAAGAGTTACTCTACACTGTGTTTTATGTGGTCTTATGTTTCGGCGAGTTTCTTTCTCAGGTTGTCGTCTGTCCTCAATACGACAGTCACTGATGTGACAGTGGCACTGTAAGTGAGTGAGGAACCCCTGACAACAGTTGTCGGTCTTCCCACTCGGCGTCAAACTCTGACGGCAAGAAGTGGAGGTGGCGGAGGCCGAAAGGGACTCCCCACCCCCATCCACCCACACTAAGCTGCGTGTTTGGTCATTCAAGACAATAAAAACAGACTGCAGTGTTATTGAAAAACAGGCCCAAAACACAAAATAAACAAAAAAAAAAAGTATAAAGCAACGCCCGTGTTATATGCTATACATAAACAGACAAGTACTCCCAGCTGAGTTGTCGTGGCTTTGATTCCTGTCAGAGTCATGTCTTTGTGTGGATTGTTCTACTCCGATCAGCTCCTGCCTAAAGTTGAGTTTGCCACAGGCTCAACTGGAAAGGCTGGGACGACGCAGTCGAGTTTCATTTCCACTTTATGGATGCGTCTCTAAGAGTGTTGTTCAGATGTCTTTACCAGCACCGCAGGTAGCTCTCGGGCTTAGTTGACGTCGGAATATATCATGAAAGTAAGCGTAGAGTACAGCCCTGTCATGCAGTCTCGGACCAGAGTGAAAATCCGTAGCATCGTTTTCATCATCCTCATTCTCATTGATCAGCATTAGATGAAGAAGTCTCGAATTCCGTGCCCAGTCTCGAATTCCGTGCCCCTGCATATGCTCTGTTCTCATGGTGACCTCGGTTTCAACTGCCTCTCCACGTCTGCGACCTCGGTTCGGTTCTGTTGGGGTCATCGGTATGGGCAAATTTATGCGACCTGTTGTTGGACAGACGTGTGGTGGCACGCTCTGGACAGGGAGCGTGCTCCAGCCGACTCCGACTCCGCGACTAAAGTATTGCAGCGAGGGGCTTCGTAGGTGGTGTCCTGCACATGTTGGAACTGAACAGGCATCACAGAACACCATTGAAGTGACTCGGCAGCACTGCAGGGTCCCTCCCCTCTGATGAACTGTCTGATGGTGACGTCATACTGGACTGTTACAGTGGACTGCTGGTGCTGTGGCAAGATGGGCCGGATGGAGGCCATGGAAAAAGGGGGTCAGAATGGACTGCGTGGGTGCAACGCCGCTGAGATGGCACGTTAAGATAGGACAGTTGAGAAAATAAAAGATGACGGTTAACATGTTTCAGGAATTTTAGAAGTCTGGCAGCAGCCGTGGTGCAAGGTGAAGGTGCAGTGAGAGTTATCAGAGGTTTCAGGAAGTTGTGAAGTTCGGCAGTGGTGTAAGGTGAAAGGTGCCATGAGGGTTATCAACATGTTTTCAGGAACTTGTGAACAGTGTGGAAGCAGCTGTGGTGTAAAGCGAAGAGTTGAGGTGGGTTATCAACATGTTTCAGGAACGTGTGGACAGTCTGGAAGCCAGTGTGGAGGAGGCCAGGAAGAGGATGGTGCAGTTTGAACTCCTCAAGCAGGTACGTGTGCTGACTTACCTGTGCTGACTCACCTGCATCAGCAACGGTTTGGCTGGCGCAGAGGCTTGCTGCGGTTCTTTCACGCTCTCTCTCTCTCTCTCTCTCTCTCTCTATCTATCTATCTCTCTCTCTCTCTCTCTCTCTCTCTCTCTCTCTCTCTCCCCCATTCTCCCTCCATCCCTCTCCGTCCATCCCTCTCCCTCCCTCTCTCTCTCTCTCTCTCTCTCTCTCTCCCCCAACACTCTCCCTCCATCCCTCTCCCTCCCCTCTCTCTCTCTCTCTCTCTCTCTCTCTCTCTCTGTGTATAATTAAAATGCCATACAAGAACGAATGAATCACGTCTTGAATATGCTTTCACGGTATTGTGATATGCACAAAAGACGCCACGCAACATGCAAGAATACTTGCAGAGAAACACACAACAACTTCACGCATTATTAAATCGTGCACCAGGTGTCCCCAGATGCTGCGCAGTCATGCCATGTTGACACAAGTCAAGGGTCTGGCCCGAAAGAATATCAGCCGATATCGGCCAGCCTTCCGCCCCCACCCCCTGCAACACGTTTCCTGGCCCACTGCTTCAGCCACCGGGCAACCGAGTCTGGCATCGGTGTCTGGTGGTTGCATGGAATCGCCTAACCAACTGTCAGAGTGAAGGCGGAGGGGGGGGGAGGTTGGAGGACACTGGGTCACTAGAGTGGTCAGCTGGTCAGCGGTCAGCTACCTTTGATGCCAGTGCATGCGGAGTGGCCAGCATCCGTAAAATGTCGGGTCCTTGAGGAGGGGAAATGGTGTGTCTGAGTCTCTCTCTCTCTCTCTCTCTCTCTCTCTCTCTCTCTCTCTCTCTCTCTCTGTCTCGCATTCTTTCTGTCAGAGTCACTCTCTCTCTCTCTCTCTCTCTCTCTTCTCTCTCTTCTCTCTCTCTCTCTCTGAGTCTGTCACCCTCTCTCTCTCTCTCTCTCTCTCTCTCCCCTCCCCCCCCCTCTTCTGTCTGAGTCTCTCTCCCTCTCTCACTCCCTCTCTGTCTGTCTCCGTCTGTCTTGCAGTCAGTGTTCATAGGGCAACAGATGGTCAGACAATGCAGCAAGATATTGAGAATCACAAGACAAGCAAATAATTATTTTTTCAAAGAAAAATGGAAAATCCTTCAGGCATTATTCTCGGAATATTTCATGCATGCAAAGAAATCCGTGTTCCAGGGCTGGCAATAAAGAAAATCCTTGTCGGGGATGCCTCATAAAAAAAAAATGTTTGGGGAAGAAAGACAACTCTCTTGGCAGTGACTCCTGCAACAGCTGTCGACATGTTTCATGTTGCTTAATTACCGCAATGTGGATTCCATGTTGTGACAAATCCTTCACTATTTAAAAAGGCTGTTCACTGCAATTGGCAGGTCTTCTGCGTTTTAGCTTGAAAAGGGTTTTTGATTAACTGAATATTTACAGTGTTGGTTGTTTTTACTATTCAAAGTCCTTCTCTCATGTAATGGAAATGATTACTTGAATCAGTTTTCAAAACCCATCCTCCCCCACGCCTCCCCCAGTTGTTGACGAGGTTTTTAAGCTTAAAATCAATAAATTGAGTTGGTTTCTCTCTCTTTCTCTCTCTCTCTCTCTCTCTCTCTCTCTCTCTCTCTCTCTCGCTCGCTCGCTCGCTGGCTGGCTGGCTGGCATGCTCGCAGTCTCTGAATTGCAGGCGAATTGTTCATATTTTTCAGTCAGACATAGCTAAAAGACAAGATGTTGCTGTCGCATTATCAGCAAATGACAAACTTGTAATGAAATCAGTTGCAAAATTCATCGCGGAAGCACTGAAAATGAGGTGGATGAAGGACAGTCAAAATTAGCGTACTGCATTATAAGAGGTACATGAATGAATAATGCCGTTCGTCGCATGTGGAGGAGATCAGAAAGGTGCAACATCATCATTTGATTCAGATGATGGTCTAGTCATTCTTACAATTTCTATTTGTTTTGTTCGTTTTTTGTTTTTGTTTTTTTTTTTCTTTCTAACATTACTGTATTACTGCTGTTGCAAGGACATCCAGAAATGTCACAATGTTTATGTGTTGCTGTTAACCTTTGATTCGATACGCTCTGGGAATAAGTGGGTACTAGTTGTTCACAGTGAAAGGGAGAGGTAAATGTCATGGTCCTGTTACCACTTCCTCCTTGTCACATGACCTGTATGGTAATGACAATAAAATATCAAAGTGTCCTCCTTTCCCCCTCGCCCCCACCCCACCCCCCACTGAATCGGGTTTTATTTACATGAGCTGTTTGACCATGTAATATGTCATTTGAACTGCTGACTGAAAAGGCATGACCTATGGCGACCGTTTCTCTGAAAGGAAAAGATCAGTTAGTTCGTCTAATGGACTTCAACAAACTGTATAGACGACAGGAGTATTAAAAAAAAAAAAAAAAAAAAAAAAAAAAAAAGCGTGCAGTTTTGGTTAATTTAATACCCACACATTTGAAACCCATTCCCTGATGAAATGTGTTGTAGCTGTTTTGGAATCAAACTCCTGTTGAATGTTCATGCTGACTTCAGTCAGTGTTGATAGTCACCACAAAGCCAGGCTGCGGAATGGGAGGAGTGTGGTGGGAGGAAAAAGGGTGGGGAGTGTGTGTGTGGGGGGGGGGGGAGAAGTGGTGAACAGGTCGGAGAGATGAACATGAAGTGGATGGGATGGGAGAGAAGAGGTGGGCAACGAAGGTCTGTACATTAATTTCTTTAGCATAATCTTTAATCAGCTAATTGGAGAGTTGACAAGGCGGCAAAAAGAGGACAGTGCACTGAGAAACATTGGCATATAACGGCGCTTCTCCAACTCGCTCTTATAACCTCCTCCATTCTCAAGACTGGAGCAAAGTCGATGAGTAAACTACCATGTATGATAAAAGAGTGAAGAAAGAAAGTAAAAGCAAGAAAAATGAAAGTTTAGGATAAGTTGTTTCAGCCTTTTATCCCCATTTCTTCATTATGATTATAACTTACAAAAAAGTATACTTTTCTTTCTAATCGCTAACCACAACATCACATCGGTGTAAAAATGAAAGCAGCAGTACACACATTAAATGTCTGTACATTAAATGTTGTGCAGGTGTGTGTGTGTGTGTGTGCGTGTGTGTGTGTGTGTCAATACCAGACGTTAATCAAACAAACTGAGAAATTAGCAGATGCGCCAAAAGATGACAGTGTGCAGAAGCATGCATACAGGAAGTATTCATTTTTACAGAACAGCAATTAAAATGAAAGTAAAAAAAAGATCGAAAAGAAAAACATGCATGAAAAATGGCTGATATACCATACAACTGATTAACATTTAGATAAGCTTACATTGTAAAACACGACATGTCATGAGAACTAGCCATAATCTTTCGTTTGAGTTTTGTGCTTTTCTTTTGCATACCTTACAATAATTCTTTTTTAAGAAAAAAAAGAAAAAGACACACACTCATCACCCCCTCTGGAAGAGTTGTTCATACAGATTGTGCATTGTATGTTAGTCGGAGATGTGATTCATGATGTCACAGTTGAGTTGTGGTTTTGTTTTGTGTTTTGTCTCCAGGAAAAATGTTCGGCTGCAGTCCACAGTGCACGCCCAGGAGTCGGTGATCGAAGGCCTGAAGGCAGAGAGACGTCTTTGGGGCCAGGAATTGGCACAGCAAGGTGAGGGGAAAGAGTCGGTTACATCTGTTCATGGCTGGCTCTGTGTATGTGTGTGTGTGTGTGTTAGAGAGAAACGGAGGGGAGGGGGGGAAACTAAATATATCCTCTGATGTAAAAAAAGAAAAAAAAATTGAAGGTCAAGATTCAGAACATTCCAACTATTTGATATTATTGCCCCTTTCTGTCTCACTCCCTCTCCTCTCTCTCTCTCTCTCTCTCTCTCTCTCTCTCTCTCTCTCTCTCATACAGAATCCTCAGCCCATGAAGCATGAAGGGACAAGGGCCAGACGGAAAAAAGCATCTTCTCATTTATCTGTTACCCTTGGGAGTACAGAGTATCAATCAATCTCTCTCTCTCTCTCTCTCTCTCTCTCTCTCTCTCTCTCTCTCTCTCTCTCTCTCCTTATTCTTAGTCCCTGAAGGGAGAAGGTCCAGATGTAAGAAACATCTTGCTTATCTGTTACGCTTGCTTGTAAAGGTTATCAATCCATCAGTCTCGCTCGCTCGCTCCGCTCTCTCTCTCTCTCTCTCTCTCTCTCTCTCTCTCTCTCTCTCTCTCTCTCTCTCATTCACTCTTTAGCTCTCTCTTCCTTTCTCTTTGTCTCCTCCCCCTCTCTCTCTCTCCATAAAAGAGTATATTTGACCATATACCATACAATTTTGTGCAGTGAGTGCATTTAAAACCACTTTACATGAAGTGGTGCTTTTAAAGAAATCAACGGAAAATAATAAACACCAGAAATGTTACAAGTAGTCGTCATTTTGTGATCAACAGGAGGGTGAATTGCATTTATGAATAGTTTGTCAAGTATCTGGCAGTTCAGGAAAGAAATGGTTGACGAAACATGTACCAGTTGTCAGAAGTCGTGTGTTACTACAAACTGAAGGCTGCTTTGTTCCAGGGGATGGTACCAGGATGATTGTTTTTAATGCTTAGCCACCAGGGTGAACATATCGTGCCGGCCCCAGTCTTAAAGTATAAATCATGGAGTGACATTTTCCTGTGTCCCAAGTATTTTGAATCACTCACAACGAGTTGGTTGCCCTTTGGCTTGTGAGGTTTTCTCACCTGTGGTGTTTGCTTCATCCCCCCCCCCACCCCCACCCAGTCTCACTGCCCCCACCCACACCTCCCTTCCATGTATGCAGGTCAGTGACCCTTAATCAACGGTCACTGACTTTCTTTTCTTTTTTTTTTTTTCTTATCTCTCTGTCTCTCTCTTTACGGATGTTAGCTTTTAAAGGCCCCTCCTCTCTCCCTTCCTTCTCTCCCTCACTCACTCTCTCTCTCTCTCTCTCTCTCTCTCTCTCTCTCTCTCCCTCCCTTTGTCTCGCTCTCTCTCTCTCTGTCCGTCTCCCTCTCTCTCTCTCTGTGTCTCTCTCTCTCTCTCTCTCTCTCTCTCTCTCTCTCTCTCTCTCTCTCTCTCTCTCCTTATGCCAAAAGAAAATAAGTGCCATACGATGTTGTAAATCAAACCATGCAGGCTCAGCAGTGGTGTAAGTTGATCTGGGCCCTGTGGTGTGGACCACCAGCACAGATTGTAAATCTTGTGGTAGTGCCACTGTGGGGAATAGCAACAACAATGTGTATTAGTAGGGAGATCATAGGAGTGAAATATTTATGGGCATAATTTGTGCTGTATTGCTTCCCTCTCTCTCTGCTGCCTCTCTCTCTCTCTCTCTCTCTCTCTCTCTCTCTCTCTCTCTCTCTCTCTCTCTCTCTCTCTCTCGTAGTTGTGTATGCATGTGTGTGACAGACATTTTTCAGTGTCTATGTTTGTTATCTTTAACGCTGATATGAATCATCACTGTTCAGAACAGACATTTTTCAGTGTCTGCGTTTGTTTTCTTTAACGCTGATATGAATCATCCCTGTTCTTGTCCCAGGCAGTTCTGTATTGTGTAATAGTGCTCTGTGTTTAGTATCATTAGTCCATGAAGGGACAAGGGCCAAATGGAAAGAGTGTCTTCTCGCTTACCTGACATCCTGGGGAATGAAGATTATCAATCGATCAGTCTGTCTCTGTCCATGTCCCTTGGGAATGAAGATTATCAATCAGTCAGTCTCTCTCTGTGTCCCTTGGGAATGAAGATTATCAGTCAGTCAGTTTCTCTCTCACTCAGTTTCTCTCTCTCTCTCTCTCTCTCTCTCTCTCTCTCTCTCTCTCTCTCTCTCTGAGTGTGTATGTGGCAAAATAACTAAAATATGATAACAGGGAATGAGAGGGGGGTATCTTCTCTCTCTCTCTCTCTCTCTCTCTCTCTCTCTCTCTCTCTCTCTCGTCTCTAAAATACAGTAACAGGAAGGGGGGGGGTTATCTCCCTTATATTGTCCAGGGCATGTGTATGGGAGTCACAGCCTTAGGTCCTATACATACGCACTTCTGAAATGGTGGAGGTCCAACACTCCACACACCAATCAAAACAACAGCTCAAAGGGCATGTTCTGTTCACTGGTACAGGGAATGGTTGAAATATGCAGTGTGTGTGCTCATCTTGGAATGGTTTCTATTTTGTGTTGCAAAAATGTGCGAATCCTGTGCATACAGCTGAGCACCCTGCAGAAGTGTTCAAATCACGCGCCTGTGTCCCTGGTGTCAGAGATTTAAGTCTTGACACTACTGGGCCTAGTCGGTGAAGAATCTGCAAATCATATGCCTGTGGCCCCTTCTGCTGGAAGATTTGTAAATCATGAGCCAGTGGCGCTACTATGTGGATGCTGAAAGACGATGTGCATCAGCTAGGATCATGAGATCATGAGAACAGAATATATATGAGGAGTACATGCTCTCTCTCTCTCTCTCTCTCTCTCTCTCTCTCTCTCTCTCTCTCTCTCCCCCCCCCCCCCACTCCACCCCCCTCTCTCTCTCTCTCTCATCACTGTCTTGTCTCAATATTGTTCTTTATTATGTAACAATGTGTATTAGTATTCTTAATCGCTGAAGGGACAAGGGCCAGATGAGGGGGAAAAAAACAGTTTTTTCTTCCTTATGTAAGGAACCAGTCAACCAACCAGTCAGTCGCTATCTCACACACGTGCGCACAAGAAACATGCACACAATCTATGTCTCTCTCTCTCTCTCTCTCTCTCTCTCTCTCTCTCTCTCTTCTTTGTCGTTATAAGCTTGTTTACTGTTTCCTTTTCGTGTATCATTTATATGTTCATTTGGGTATTGTTAGTTACTGTTTTTGTTCTTGAGGGCATGGTGTAAAAAAGCTGTAAGCTTATCCATTTTACCCTCAATAAAAATCGTATTCTCCCCGCCCCCCCCCCCCCCCCCCCCCCCCCCTTCCCTCCTTCTCTCTCTGTTAAAACTGCTTGTGTTGCTGTTTTCTGATGGGAGTATTTGTATCATTTACTCGAGTAGGATTGCAAACTTTACAGACTATGGACAGTTGTGAACATACATAGACAGCTAACATTATTTCAGAGATGTTAGGGGAGGGGAGGGGATTACACTCATTCAGAACAAAGATTTATTTCAAAGTAATGTATAAAATTACTGGGAATTAGGTTTAGCTCCCACCTGTTCTTCTAATATACTTTCAGCAGACAGACAGCAAAAATGAAATATTTAAAACAATGTTGAATCCAGGTGTTACAAGTAACCACTCCAGTAATCTCCAGTGGATTTGATTCACAAATACACTCGGCATTTCTCTATGGCTTCGAAGGATAGTGTTGAGATAAAGGTTTGTTTATCTTGGTGAAATTCCACACTGTCTCCACAAACACCGGAAGTTGAGTGAAACCAGATCAAAGCCTACATGGACAGATACACTGTAAATGATGATTTTTTACAGTTCATATTATCCAAAAAGAAAATAACTCCCTAGAAAAACCTGACCATCTGCTTCTTAATAACCACAGTGTTGAGTTTCAAATGTCCAAATGACAATATTTAAATTTGGTTTTGTTTGGATCATGGAGTACCAAGTTTGGTGTGTGTGTGTATCTGTGTGTGAGTGTGTGTGTGTCTGTGCTGTGTGTGTGTGTGTATGAGTCCATACATGCATGCCTGCCTGTAGCACCAAATGGAGATAGAACAGAAGAGTCGCAGTGACAGTGTTCCCTCATTCTTCTGCAGGAGCTTCTCTCTCTCAGGACCGGGGTCGGCTGGAGGCCAAGATCGATGCCCTGGAACAGGAGGTGTCCACCCTGAAGAAGCAGCTGGAGGTAAAGGGGGGGGAGGGGGGGCTGGGCTGTCTCCAGCCTCAGCTGTCCAGTCAGTGCTATGTCAACGAGAGCTTAATAAGAAGGGGAGGAGAAACACTGTGTACCTTCGCTAATGTTTTGTAGGAACACAAAAGCGATTTTGCTTGCATGTATGTCTGTGTGTGATTTGTCTTAGAACATAGAGATTTATACTTTGGTTCACGTACAGTGATTTTGAAGAAGCCCTGCACATGGATGGTTAAGTTATAGATGAGTGGAGAAACTTGAGAAAAAATGTGCAAGGATAGTGTATAACGTCAAACCGCCGCTCTGACCACAAGTGAGTAGGAAGTTTTGAGGGATCATATCATTCCCAAAACTTTAGTTTTGGTTTCTTTCAGTATACAGAGACAACATGGACTCGTCTGAAAAAGTCATAATGTCAAAATAAAGTAGCATACACCTATGTAACAGTTGAAATGCGGAAATGAAAATCAGTATCTTCGGTGCTGGGGCTATGGCAGGCCAGGCTGTGGCTGTGGACCAGGGGTCAGAATAAGCAGCGTGGGTGCAGTGCCACTGAGATGACACCAAAGGTGGGACAGAAAAAAGAGAAATAAACAGAAAAACCGAAATCGGCATGCGTTTCCATTCCCACCAGGTGTAAGTTGAACATTTGGTGATGGGATGCTCTAAAATCTGGTTATGCATTTCTCTTATCATGATTTTTAAGTGCGATGAAGTCGTGGTCTTCTGACGATCAGTCACCTGTAAGTGCGAATGCTGGTGAAGCCAGTTATATATGCTGTAGACCAAGGTGTGACGCTGTGGAAGAACAAAGCTCAAGCTCTGAAGTTTTGAAGTTGGGATCATCTTTAGTGTTGTTGCAGGGCAGATAGTCGAAGTCTGTTATGTAGGCTGTGGACCAGGAAGTCATAAACATGATGTGCTGTGGGGGAGGAGCTGAGTTCTTGTCCTGAAGTCGTTACGCTGGCGTAGCCTTTAGTACCATTGCAGGGCAAACTTAGCAGTGTACCTCAACATGCTGGTGTGGTGTTACAGATCAGGGTATATTCTTGAAAACATCTATACCATGGATTGGAGGAGAGGTGGGGGGCAGGAGGGGGGCAAAGATTGGGTGCGGTGGGGAGGGGGAGGGGAAGCAACAGCCCCAAAACTGAAGGCTTTTCATGAGAAGATCTAAGGACTGTGGATTTCACCATTAGCATCACAACCTGCTGCCAGTCATCAACAGACTGACCTTTCAGTCACAAATTATAATCATGTTGATTTTATCTCCCCTGATGCTAAGAGACCAGCCTCTCACCAAGACTGCAAACTTGACGAACCATTCAGTATCCTTAAATATATTTGTATAACATCTTTTTGTTTTTCATTGGTGTGAATTTTTGGTGTTGTAAACCATTAAGTGGTTTGTGTGTGTGTGTGTGTGTGTGTGTTAATAATGTACATTCAAATTCCACCAATGGTGTGCAGCTGAACAGGTCTGTCTGAGTCTGCCTGTGGTGTTTCAGAAAGAGACAGACTTGGTGCGGATCAAAACCAAGATGGTGGATGACCAGACGGAGACCATCCGCAAACTGAAAGAGGTCAGTTGCCTGAATGATTGATGTGTACAGCTGAAAGGTGTTGACCTAGGCTTCCAGATACTGTCGCATGATTTTTTTTCCTTTTTTATTTAATTTTTTTGCTTTGTAAGCATGCATGATACGTGTAAGCATGTATTTTTGTTCTATTTACTTGTGTAAACATGTATGTTTGTTCTTTTGTATTCACTTGATATATGTAAGCATATATTTTAGTCCTTGCATATTTATTTAATATGCATGATATCAAAGGTCTTTATTTCTAATTTTGAGGAAGTATGATGTGTTGCCAGTTTGTCAATTTTTATTTTTCTATTAATTTTTTTTTGTCATATTCAAAGAAAGATGCCATTGCCTATCAAAATTGCGTGCCTCTCTTCCAGCTTCTGTGATGATTTGTTTTTTGTTTAGCTTTAGACCAGATCAAATGATATGACCGTGGCAAAATTTTCGAACAAGCAAATCTCATCAAAAATCTCGTCAAAAAGTCATAAACCTGGTGGTGCAGAGATATCGGAAGCCAGAGCCAGTAACTTGCAAATAAATGAAAGTATCAGCAGCTTGTCAACATAAGGTATTGCCAGCTGAAGACTGCATGAGTTCCATGAACTGTTAAAAGAGAAAAAAAAAAAGTGAACATGGTTGCTTGCTTGCAGATCTGTCAAGTGCACAGGACAGGACACAACACGATTGTCTATCAAGGAACAGCATTGACTCTACCCAGCACAAAGCTTTTTTCACACTGCAGTGTAATTAACAGGCACGATTTATTGATCTGTGCTTTAGTGATGATTTCCAGGAATATAATAGCGTTTTTAGTTTTCAGTTACTATTCATTTATTCATTACAATTCTATATATGTCCCATGCAGTTGTGTGAAGAGTGAGCCCTGATTGGCTGATGTCCCTTTCAGGGTTTGCTGGAGCGGGACGAGCAGATACGGGAGTCCCGAGAGGAGACGCTGAAAGTGCAGAGAAGTCTGGAGGACCAGCTGAACGAGGAGAGGGCGCTCTGCAGGACACGCAGGTACACTCAGCTCTGCTGCGATGGGTGATGGGGGTGTGTGAGGTTGTGCCTGAGGCTGACATGCTCAAGGTCTTTCCCTCGCACATCTTGCTGTCCTGTTTTTCCCCATCACTCTTCTCCTGTCATGCCAGGTTCATAAGTATGTGGGCCAGACAGTGGAGAAGTAGGCCTGACTGTTCCAGTGGCAGACGATCGATGGCTGTGTCTTTGGTATGTTAATGATATGCATTATCCCAAGAACAGCCATTCTCATGTTGCAGTCTGCATCTCATAGGAATGTGATGTATGTCTGTTGATTTGTTCATGGGCACAATCAGTCTCTCTGTTTTGTCTCACTTTTCCTCTGTTATCTCTCTCTCACTCACTCCCTCCTCTCTCCTTTCCTTTCTCTCTCTCTCTCTGCCCTCCCTCTCTCTCTCTCTCTCTCTCTCTCTGTCTCTCTCTGTGCTCTCCTGTCTGTCTCTCTCTCTCTCTCTCTCTCTCTCTCTCTCTCTCTTTTTTTTTAACATTAATCGATTTCACTGCATGTTGTAGTCCCTACTCAGGGCGAGGACTGGATGTAAAAAAGCATGTTAGTGCTTATCTATTATCCTCGTAAATAAAGAATGTTGTCTCTTGTCTTGTCTTGTCTTGTCTCTCTCTCTCTCTGTAAATGTGTGTTTCGTTAACAGTTTTATAAGTTGTAGTCGCTAGTCAAGCTTAGTCCCCCTAGCGGGGCAAGGACCAGATGAAAAAAGCATGTGTCTGCTTATCTGTTTCCCTTGGAAATAAAGATTATCATCATCTCTCTCTCTCTCTCTCTCTCTCTCTCTCCCTCTCCTCTCTCTCTCTCTCTCTCTCTCTCTTCTCTCCCCTCCATCTCAGTTGCCTCCCCTACCAGTGTGACACAGTGCCCTCTGTATTGTTTCAGGAGTTGCTGGAGGAGGCGCAGAGCAGGAAGAGTGAGCTGAAGCAGCAGGTGGCGGCACTGCAGAGCGACCTGGACACGTCCAGGCAGACCCACCAGTCAGTGCCGTGTTCCTCACCTGGTTCTTCCGTCTTGATTCCTTTCTCTTCAACAGGCATTCTCCATAGATTACCCTGCATTGTGTTCTTCTCCCTTCTGAAAAGAGGACTGTTGACTGTGGCAGGTCTTTTATGTTATGTAAGACTTTGTTGGCCTACAAGTATGAAGCAGCCACAGTGATAAGGGAGCATGTCAGCATTTTTTATGGTCGTGTCTTTGTCAGCAGTGTTTTGACTGGAAACGATCAATGTTTGCATGCACTGGCAATACTGAACTGTTGAAAGTTTTGCAGGGGCGGGGGTGGGGAAAGGGGGGTGCATTGCTCCATGGTGACTTCTGGTTGTTAGCTGTGAGGCTGTAGTTCTTCACTACACAAAATAGTAGTTCCCCCACCCCCCCCCCCCCCCTGAATGTTCATATGAACACACACACACACACACACACAAGTGCTGTGTACGTATATTGTCTACGTACAAGCTTGCACACAAGCTTGAATGTGCAAGTGATGGTTTAATACCTGTTGTGAAGTGGACAGGTGTACAATGATGATTCAACAAATAAAGAGGTTTGATGTCCATATCATTATATAACAATATACCCTGAGGATAGGATTTTAATGTTGCAATTAAGAAAAAAGAAATATGCCTGTCAGGAATATGGGTTTTAAGGTGGGAATGTCTTGCTTTGAAATTGAGGCATATTTTGAAAAGAAAAGTTATTAGTTGCGCAAGGCAATCTGGACAAACGGATTACAGGACAAAACACGATGCATTTCGACCTTCTCATGTCATCCTCAGGTAAAACAAACAACATTCAGGGACAGTGAAAACAAAAAAAGAACAAGCAACCACTTACCTTCTCACATTCAGCACAAAATGGGTTTGGAAACGTTTTGTTTTTGCATTTTTTTAATGCTAGCATGTTAATGATTTGTTTGCAGTGAGTTTGCATGTGCAGTAAGTTTTGCTTTTGCATCACTCACACTTGGAACATACACAATCCTGCAGTTGCTGTGACTGTGTACAGACAGCTGAGCGGGAAGTGGCGGGAGAAGTCGGAGCTGATCAGCAGCCTGGAGAAGCAGGTCAGCAGCATGCAGAGCAGCTGGCAGGACAAGGAGAAGGCTCTGCGACAGGAACGGGACAAGGCTGTGGAGGCCGCCAGGTGAGACCAAGGGAGAACACTCTGCTTTCTCAACCGTTACTGCACATGCTATGGACGTGTAGTGCAGGGATGGCACATATCTCCACCAGCTACCATGGCAAACTTGTCAGTGTTGTGGACTCCCAGCTAGGAAGTTGTGGGTTTGATTTTCAGCAGAGCTCTTTGTTTGGGGGTGAGGGGTGGGCAGCTCCTATCCAAAGCTGCATTTGTAGGGACTAAATTGGGAAGACTGCACCACACAATTGAACTTCATCCACAAATTGGATGTATCTCTGAGAGTGATGCTCAGATTTTATGGTCAGCACTGCAGGTGTCTGTGTTTCTTGGGCCTGGTTGATGCGAGGGATAGATTATGGAAGTGAGCATTAAATACAGCCATGTCATTGCCATCTCAGACAAGAATGGAAATCGGTAGTATGAATTTTTTTCAACATCATTTATTTCCATCAGGATTTTTTTTTTTCTTTAAGTCTCAAATTCATGGTGACCTCAGTGTCTTTTTCCTCTCCACGTCAGTGCCCTTCCTTCAGGGTCAACAGTATAGGCAAATTAGGGGAACTTTTGTTCGACCAACATGGTGATACCCTTAGAGGGAGAGCTTACACTGGCTACATGACTAAGCAATTATTGTCAAGTATTGTAGGCTTGGTAGGAGGTGTCCCGAATATTTTGGTTCAGAACAGGAACCACTGAACACCAGTAAAGTGTCTTAGCAGCAGTGCAGTGTCTCCTCTGGTGGGTTGCCTCATGACGACTTGAAATTGACAGCTCCCTGTGGGTTGCTGTGTTAGGGCTGCAGCAAGAAAATCTAGGATGTGGCTTAAGACAGGGAGCCGAATGAGCGTCACATGTGCAGCCACTGAGGGGGCACAGAAGATGAGATGAGTGAAAGATATGTATGTAAATATTTCGGCCATGATCATCTTTTCTAGTTGTTGATTAGTTTAATGTGATGATGGTATGCTTACAGCAGGAAACAAGCTTGTGTAAGTTTAATTCCTAAACACTGAAAGAGACTTGAAATAGGGGTGGGGAAGGACAAACTTGTGACGTTAAAAATGTTTTGTAAATGATGCATAACCACTGAATATAGAGAATCACTTATTGCTGATGGAATAATCGTGTAATCAAAGGGAGATAAACGAAACCATTTTAAGGACCTCTAGCTAAAGATATTGCCTGCTTCACTCCCTTTTCAAACTGTACAAGATTAAGACTTGCTCTGATTTCACCAGGATTTGGGGGGGATTTTTTTTTGTTGGTTTTTCTTCTTTTCACGCTTTGAACATTCAAGATTTTTTCCAAGAATGACAGAGCTTGATGAGTGTTTTTAGACCCGCACATGTGTGCCAGGATGGTAAAAAGTTCATTACAGCTGAAGAAAAAATTGTTGCTGCAACATCATGTTCAACTTCAAATGACTCGCAAGTACTTCAGACCTGAACATTACATGGCACCGTAAATGATGCCAAACAAAATATTTCGATCATCAACAACCTTCAGATCTTTCAAACATGTTCATTCTCCAGTATCTTTTTTAGCCATATGGGGTTTTTTTTTGTTTTTTTTTTTTTTTGATGGCATTTAAATGTTACTAACAAAAATCTGGGAGTGAAAAATCAGAGGGAATGGCTAGCACACTTAGCAAAGTTTTAAATGCTGTACAGCTACCACATCATATACTTTTTTTGCTGTTCATATCTATTTCAGGGTATGATTTTCTTCAGTGGTCTGATTTGGTTGTGATGTAACATTTTTTTTCCTCTGTGTTTAATCTCCCTGAAAATGTTTTGTTGTTGTTGTTGTTGTTATTCATGTCTATTTCAGGGGATAATTTTTTCTTCAGCGGTCTGATTTGTCTGTGATGCAACATTTTTTTCCTTAGTGTAATCTCCCTGAAAAGGCTCCATGCTCCACTGTGCTATGATAATTGAAAATTATACTCAAGTTCTACTTTTCTCTTCCAAAAAGATACCATATCAGCAGTCCTGCTTTTGTTCCTTTTTTTTTTCATGCAGAAAGTGGAGTTACCTTTCCTTTTTGTTCTGCCCAGACCTTACAAACCATTTGTTGACGCCTGTTCAAATCAAATGCGTAAACCTTACCATGAATGTCCTTGTAATATGTGCAAGTCATTCCTGCTTGCTGTGTTAAGCTCTTGAAACATGGTCATGTTTGATCACTCCCAAACTGTGCCGTTTCCTCCAGCCTGGCAGTGGAGAAGATGCGTGGAATGGACGACGCTTTCCGCCACCAGCTGGAGTCGGCGGAGAAGTCGCATCGAGAGGAGCTGGCCAGGATGACCAATGAGAAACAGCGAGAAGTGGACATTGCTGAACAGAGGGTCAGTTTGGGGAAACCATTAGCAGCATGGGGGTGAGGGATGGGTGTCGTCTGTGTCTTGAACTGTTCTTTTTCTACAATATGCAGGAAGATAAAGGGTTAAGAAGGTAAGAGTGGGGCATTTTCAGAGGAAGAAGGAACTGGAGAGTTCTTTGATCAAGTTTGTGAAGGGCTGCTGCATTTGCCAACACCACAATCGTTTCGAAAAAGTTTCCTACAGACAGGAATGTGTATAGAAACATGTCTGCATTGGGAAATGTTTTCCCTGGAATCCTCTATGATACCATATAATGTCTGTATGAAGGCGTTTTAATGTCCACCGTCCTATTTCCATCCCTGATGGCTAATAATCCCAGCATCATCTTATGTTAACCCTTTCAACACTATTTGTCCTGCAACCCTAGCATTCCTAGTGCCTGCTGATTTTGCAGCCTGTTTGCAGGCTCATGATTTCTTCAATTCTTACCAGTTTAAATGTCTTGGTGCTAATTGTTATACTTGGGATTTTGACAGTGTGCTGGACAGTGGACTGTATCAGTAATACTTCAGCAAAGACGAAGATGTTTTCTGCTGAAGTTACCTGTTCCCTGCTCGGTTGAATTGAGAAGGCTATCCTATGTCAGTATACATGCTCTTCCCTTCTTTTGACAGTATGTGTTCTAAAACATGCAGACAGAAGGCAAGCACTGTTGATAAATCTTTTGTCAGGGTGTCGTCGTTTGATCAAGATCTACGTAGAACAGCATGCCTATTTTGATTAAAGGAATTCAGGCAACCCCACAAGTGATAATTTTCTGTCCAAGGCACCGAGTTTGAATGGGGAAGCAAAGAATTTTTTTTTATCAAATACAAAGCACTACTAACTTTTCAGCAAAATGGACCTCTTACTGTTAATTCACTATGTGCAGATCTGTTTTCAACAATATATTGCCAGTCTGGAGAGTAGACCTTTAAACTCCTCTCTCATTCTTTTGTGCAGGACGACAGAGCACCATGATTATAGTTCAACATTACAACAACCAGTTATTTTTACATCACATTTCTACAACTACTAATTTTCCGGAAACGCAACTTTTTTTTTATTTTTAATTAAAATCGCCCCAAAGGTTATACTTTCAAACCAAAGCAAATTTTGCACGACAGTCTGGTAGTGGAAGTAATTTGCTGCGATTGTGTTGGATTGTCATGTTTATATGCGTCATATGTTTGTATGTCGTATATATGTCAGGTAGAACACTGAATGGTAAAAGGGACATAAAGCCCTGTCTTCATCAAGCACATGAATAGCGTATGTCTCCAACGGTTTCTGCTATAGAGGGACGTTAAACTCAGTTATTCAAGCAAATGATGCTTTTGAAAGCGGAAGTACTAAACCGGATATCGCAAGTAATTGAAGTTTTGAGAAACATGGCGTCTAATACAAAGAGAAAGCGAATGGATGTGCCAACTGGTGATGCCGATGAACCTGCATCAAAAAAGCGTCAGCTGTCACAGAAGTTCCCTGACAAAATACAGTGGCAAATTTCCCTCCATTGTGAAATTGGGCTCTGACGATTCAAAAGCAAAGTGCGTGATTTGTGACAGCGCATTTTCTGTAATCAAAACATGGTGGTAAAGTTTTGTCTTATTCTATGCATATGTTTGAGCTGATTAAGACACCCTGACCAACTCTTTCCACAAACTGTTCCAAGGTTCCGAGTGTGAACGCATGCATAGGATCTTGCACACACGTAAAATCCCATCACCAACTTTCAGAAGAGAAGGCCCATTTGGCCGTTGTATAGATGATACGTTACAAATACCATGCACCCTGCATGAGAAATGGAAAGAATGATGGAAGTAAGGAAATTGAGTGAACAATATTAACTGATGACACAGGAACAACTGAATGAAGCGCCAGCTGGCAGCTCTTAACTCGGCATACCCAGGTAGGCAGCCCATTGTATAAATAAGTGTGGATTCTAAAGTGCTTTGAGCTTGGTCTCTCTTGCTGAGGATAGGCGCTATACAAGTATTTGTAATAATATTAATAATGTGTTAATTAGCTTGTACGTGATTCCAGTATCTTAACAGGTACTGATGTCTGTTCGTTAGCTTGTGTGTAAGGTATCGGCATCGGTGTGAGGTACCAATATCTGCATCAGGTACTGATGTCAGTTCATTAGCTCGTATGTGAGGTATCAGTACCAGTCTTGAACCGTCTGTTCATAGCTTGTATGAGGTACCAATCTGTATCAGGTACTGATGTCTGTTGATTAGCTTGTGTGAGGTATCAGTATCAGTCTTGAACGGTCTGTTCATTAGCTTGTACGAGGTAACAATATCTGTATCAGGTACTGATGTCTGTTCATTAGCTTGTACGAGGTAACAGTAACTGTACCGATGTCTGTACATTAGCTTGTATGAGGTACCAATATCTGTATCGGGTTCCGATGTCTGTTCATGAAGATGTCAGGTATGGTCTGTTGTGTGTGTATTGGGTACTGGTGTTGGTTCACTATGTCATCAGGTATAAATATCTGTTCATTGTATCATTTTTCAGGTTCATTTGTGTATTTTAAGATGAGGGTGGGACGTTAGAGGTGGGGTCCTTGATCCTTGCATTCATCAAGCCAGTACCACTTACTTGTTTTCCATGCTCAACTCATGACCTGGAGTATCTTAAGTCTCATTCGATAAACTTTATAAAAGCATCCAGCCAACTGTTGTCAACTCCATTCAAAAAAAAAGAAAGAGAGGGAGGATGCAGAATTACCCCTCAAAAGACTTCATTTCTTTGTAAAATGATAGGCAAAGGACTTCAGGTGAATTAGAAGGCACTCATGGAGCCAGAAATTTTTCCCAAGGCTTAAATTGAGTAGCCTGGCACTTTTCAGATGTTTTATAGGCCAAATGTCCCCCATCCCCACCCCACCCCTCCCCCCCACCCCCCACACACACCTCTCCTCATGATTGTATTGCCTGTTCTTTGCATTGTATGCGTAGTATTGATGCCCGTTCATTTGGTGTGTGTCCAGGTACTGATGGTGGAA
The DNA here is from genome assembly GCA_016801955.1 of Conus betulinus. Lineage (NCBI taxonomy): Eukaryota > Metazoa > Mollusca > Gastropoda > Neogastropoda > Conidae > Conus > Conus betulinus. Next base: position 128,525 of record JADBJO010005672.1, on the reverse strand, counting down.
GAGGAGATGAGAGTTCTTTTGAGAGAGACAGAGCAAAGCAAACGAGGCTTGGAAGACAAGGTCAAACGCCTGAACCAGGCCCTCGGTGACCTCCAGTCTGACCTCTTGTGACCTGCATATCCCACAGATTACCAAGTTTGATTTATGGTTTTTTTTTCTTTTTTTCACTGGTATTCACCAAGGATGTGTTTAGTGTTCTTATGAACTTCAAGTAATGATGCAAATACTGTTATTCAGCATACCTTTACTTGTACATTATAGTCACTAGGTCAGTGAATTATAGGAACTCCACAACTTGCATATATATTAAAACATTGCACGCGCGCACGCACACACACACACACAGAGCAAATTAAGGAAAGAGAGCAAATTAAGCTATCATTGTTCAGAGAATGGTTATCTGGAAAAATGTGTTTGCGTCTCCTTTATTCTCATAAATACAAAGAAAAGAATAAAATTTGTCTCCCATATTTGACATAATAGGATAAAAAGTGCATCACCGAGACGAATGCTTTCTACCATTTCAGAGTTAGTTTAATTTCTAACAAGTGTTTGATTTTCCTTTAATCAATTCACAAATACATCAGATTTGCTTAACAGAATTCCAGAGAGAAGATTTCAGTATTTCAAAGCCTCAAACCAGATTTTTATACAAATAAAACACACCTGCAGGAAATCAGTTGAAAAGCAAAAAAAAAAAAAAAATGAATAAATAATGATGTCAAAGTTACAAATTAATGATGACTGCAGGCATATGCCAAAAAAAAAAAAAAAAAGAAAGAAAGAAAAGTAGTGTTTGTTTGTGTTAATTTGGCAGGTCATTATTCCAACATTATTTCCATGATGATGTCATATTTAGTCAGTCGCTTTCTTGTGGGTGTTTGATGTGACATATCGCATGAAATCTGCGCCATGTACAATGTGCAGTGAATGAAGCAAAAAGCCTTGGCAAAACTGTTTTCAAAGTCACCGTTTCTCATGTATGCATTCAAGAAATGCTATATACTTGAAATACCAACATGTGTTTTTAGCATCTTAACTGTATCAAATTCCATCATAGGCTTTTCTGTTGTTTTTTAAAAACCAAAAAATAAGCCTCTGTGCTATACGCCCTCAGAGTTTATCAAGCGCCTGATCTGGCTGGACCTAAGTTAAAAGTTCCCTTTTTTTTTTTCAATCATTTGTTCAGTATTCAAACAAAAATGAAACCAACTCAATTACTTGAAAGCAAAAGCAACGTCATTACTTGGGAATCAAAACTGGCTGGCAACATTGCCCTGTATACAGTCGCATCCAGCACTAGGATGAAATTTAACTCTGGAATTTGAGGCTTCCCACATGAGCCCATAATGTAGCACATTTCTGTGTAGGAACCGGCCACCAGGTTATAATACTTTTGCACAGGCAGCATAAAGAGACTATTTCCAAAACTGGCCACAGATAGGTTTCTCTTTTCAAGGCCAAAGCGGTGAAAGATGCTCTCAGTCGGCCACATAAACTCAGCACTAAAGCCAGACAGGCCTACCCAAGAGAAAAAAATGACATAGCAGTCAGGAAGCCGACCTTTTTGTACTCTCACAAATGTGATGCTGTGCAGATTTACCTTCACAAACACACACACTCGTACTTGCTGCTCTTCAACTGCAGAAAATATGCGCGCTAACAGTTTGCACACCATATTTGTGCAGTTTAGTTTCTTCCATGGCTAAGAGTTAAAACTTCTAATCTGTTGTGACGTTTGCAGCAAGTGAGGCTGACCGAGTCTCTGGCTATGTACTGGCCCCATGAAAACCCTTGCCATTCAGCTGATTTACAACAGGCCTACTCGTTTAAATCTCAAGAATGAATGCATTCTTTCAGAGATCATAATCGTTATGTTTCCTTCCATACAGTGAAGTGCCTAGAGCGATAAGAGAACATGCTTTTACTAAAGCCATGATTCCCTCTACCTTCGACAGTATATAATGCAAACAGTATATAATGCAATCTCATTGCCAAGACACGCAGGTTTTTTGTCTCATTTATTCATGGTGCACACATCATACAAATAAATCAACCATATGCAACTTGTTCCGATGCAATGTTTTTTTAAACCATGTCTTGGATTCATGTCAACTAGCACTCTTCTCTCAGACATTCCACATTTTGCTGTCGCTCTTTTCAATGCTCTGCTTGACAATTACATACATCTTCAAATACAAATAGGCTAGAATCATTCCATGCATATATCATTAACAGAATTATATACATTTTCAGAATACACTCCATGAACACTAGAAATTATACCACCAAGAATTGGAATGCTTAGACTGAGGGGGAAAAAAAAAAAAAAAAAAAAAAAAAAAAAGCAATGACTTGGACATAGCAGATTCCTTGGACATAGCAGATTCCTTCCAGCTGTGACCCAGGACAAGTCTCTGCAAACCGGCTGGGATTACGCATACAATGTGGAGCTCGCACTTCATGACACATTCAGCTCTGACTGCATTGCTTATGCCACTCTTAGACACAATACACACTGAAAAGAACCATCACCATGTTAGAGGAAACAGCTGATATAATAATGCTGAGTGGAACAGCTTTGCAGCCTTGCCAATTGCAGAGCCAGCATTCTTTCTTTCTCGCTCATAACTTTTTTCTTTTTTTTAACTGTAAAGCATACTTATTTTCAACAACAAAAAAATTGTGATGAAAATACACTTGTAACCTGTTTATCAATACATAAAATAACATGCACCACTCCCCCTGACATTACAAGGAAAGGTTAGCCTTACACAATAAAGGGAGTGTGAATCGAACAAGTTTTCCTCTGTGAAATTAGATGATAGCTGAAAGAACATGGCCACAATGGACTCAAACCATTTCCAACAAGGGCAGCCTCTCTTGCAGACCAGATCCACAATCCCAGTAAAGTTGTCCCCTCACGGCAACAGAAAACCCAAAAGCTACAGAAGCAGTGGAAGAAATTTGTACTCCTGCTATCCACAGCCAGTCCTCAATAATACCACCTGACCTAACCAATATTAAGTTCACTCTAATGTCTACCAGTTCATGTTAAACACTAGTCAACTCTCCACCACTCCGAGCAGATGGGCCAAACAGTATGAACAAAAAACCTCGACATCCAGTTACTGCCATGCCACATCCTTTCTCTCTCCATCCAGCATGCACACTTTGCTCAATCCCTCTTCAGCTGAGCTGCCTAGAAGCTGTAAAGACTAGGCGGAAAAGATACCTTGGAGCTGTTGCCATTGCTATGATCATTCTCATTTCAGCCTCCGACACATCACCATGTGCAACTGTCAATTCCACCACTATACGAGAAGTACAACATTGCTGCCGGTCCTGCCCATGTCCGGAGTCACCAATCTTGGCACCACACAGATGGACTTCCAGATCAGACCACAAATGATTTCTTTCAGTCTCCTACCAAAATATGCTTAATAATGGCTCCTTGCAATCCACTGCAATCCAAAAATGTAGCAAGGCAGGCTGTCAATACTATGACATTTGCTTTGACACGTCTATAAACATGAAAAGTGAATCCAGACAGAGGTAAAGGGAGATCAGTAACAAATATGTACTGGGTGCTTGTTTCTACACAAGCACCACACATCATTTGTTTTTTTTAATGATAATAACTCGCTGTTCCATAATCTTGGCAAGAACCTGGAAGGCAGGTTCAACAGAAGTGTGCATAATCTGTTTAGTGGCATGATATACCACCCCTTTCAAAGTCTACAATGAATGAATAAAACTTCACAGAGAACAGCCTTGAGCAGTCATTTTCCAGTTGAAACCAGTAACTTCTCCATGTCCTGACCATTGAGAACATTGATGAGATAAACAAAAAAAAAAAAAAAAAATGTACAAGCAGAAATCGTTAAAATCTCATCATCTTTTTCCACCCACACATTCACAAGCACATTCACAACAGCACAATTGCATGTCAACAAAGTTTCAGGTACATACATGTGAAGCTGAGGGGCACATGCAATATTTCTAAAGAAATGAATAGGCACCTCTTGTTCCCTACATTCACATCCCCCCCCCCCCCCCCCCCCTCTCTCTCCATGAACCCGATGTGCAACTTATCACCCTCTCCTCTCCCCTCTTGCCCTGACACATCCCTACTTAATGGTGTCCGACTCTCCAATACAAAACCATTCACTCTGTGTGTGTATATATTCATATCACAATTTATGCAAAGTATATATATATATATCACATACCCCATTACCCATCTCACTTCTTTTTACTCCATTAACAAATGGATGCCAGATAATGGGTTAACAAAACTTAATTAATTTGAATGAAAATATTATAGTCTGGATTTACAATGCAATGTACTTAAACCGACAGCAGTTCCTTATACTGCATTCACTTTGTACTTATCTGCATGGAACAAAATTAAGAAAAGAATGATGTCTGCATTCATGTTGTATCTATCTTCAAATGTCAATGAAAAAAAATTGGGCAAGAAAACGAATCTGGAAAGGGAACTTGGATTCCTATATGGTGGAAGCAATATCAAAGCTGCAGTCATTCAAAAAAAAACCTGTAGCCTATCTTTCCAATCTGTTATCAAAATTCTGTTAATGGCCAATGACTGGATAGATTTTTTAAAAATTCAGATATCTGATATGAAACCAGTTCACTTTTCCTCTCATGCCATGCTTACACTAACTTGTTTCAAATAAACTGCCCAAACATTTCAATAAATGCTGAAACGTCTTTCATAAAGCCAACACTGGCAAATATTAAACATTTTCAAGAATCGAGACGCCACAGAGCAAACTCACCCCAGACCCCAACTTCTTTACCATACTCATGCTGTGAATGGCTTAAAAAAAAAAAAAAAAAAAAAAAAAAAAAAAAAATCCATAGCATCTCACTCTATGACCCCATCCTACTGAACCACCTTCTCAAAACTAGCTGGGGAGATCACAGACATACAATCCTTCCCTATTCCTGTTGACCAGTCAGCAACAGAACGGCAGGCAACACTGGCTGATCAATGCACTAACCCTCAACCTTTTCTCATTCTGAAACCACGCACCAGTCATTCCCACTGCAAGCCCACATGACAGGAAGGCAAGGGGAGAGAATCCCTTCCCTGCCCTTCCTCAAATGGCACATGTGCATCTTGTACATGTTGACACAAACACATCAGCAAAGGACACACTAAGCCCACCTAGAAAACACGCATCTGGATCATTCAGCACTTGATTTATACCACTCGGTCTTCTTCTGCCCCTGTATCACTTTCACCCCACAAATCACTGCATACTTTCCAACAACCATACCAATTCTGCAACTGCAACATAAGCAGCCACACATAGTAAATCAATGTAACGCTTGCTTTTCATCATCCACAACTAAACAATGTAGGAATTTCATTCTGAATGAATGCCAAACACCATCAATTCACAAGGAGAAGGGGGAAATTACGTTCTTTAAAAGTATATTTCATGATCACATCATCAGTAATTAAAGAGCCATTTCGACACAAAAGGCCAGACGTTTTTGTGGGACATGTGAAAGGTGTTCCTTCTATAGCACATTTTTTTTTCTCTTTAAAGGTACGAGAAAGCACAAAATGCCCCCAAGAGAGCCATAAATAAACTGTTGAATAAATAAATGAATAACTAAATAAATATAAAAAATCATGCAGATGGCTGAAGAGTCGAACTCATTTCCCTTGTTTCCTGGGTTACAGACTTGACAGACCCAACATCTAGACAGCTGTTTTAATTTCCCTCCTGTGAGGATCAAAGCCTGCACAGTCCAGACAAAATGAAGTCAAAGCCTCTTTTCACCCAGTTCCAATCACTTTCAACACACCTGGCCATGTGCCTGGCTTCTAATGGCTCAGTATGGTCCAATGCAGCCTTCACATTACACCCTTTATGGCATGGGACCACATAGCAGGAAGGGAATGGAGAGAGACACTACCTTCAACACAGAACCAGATGAAGCCAAACCATGCAGGTGGTACTATCATTGGCTCAAGTGGTGTGCCCTATTTTGCTTCAACGTTACTGAACTATTCTCTTCCGAAAGGGGGTCGGACCAGACATCTCGCTCTCTTAAAGCATTCAATTCTCGAGTTAGATTTACTGTGATATCAATCAGAACAAAAATAATCCATAATCCATCATGAATAATATGAAACTTGACTTTCTTAAACGATTCTTTTAGTAAAGGCAAAACCATCATGGCAAAGCAAATACTGCGCCATTCACCTTCCATCATCGGATGGATGCCACATTAGGAGGCGAGTTGAGTTACACAACTACTGTCATACGATTCATTTTTGTTACCCGGCAATCACACAACCTGAACAGAAAAAAAAAAAGAAGTAGCAGCGATGTAGCCCCTCTCTTTCCCCCAAATGTCTTTTCAGTGTGTTGTGTACATTCATAACCCCCTGACAAAGGGATCTGTATCAGATTCAATCAAAACGTACACACACACACACACAGGCAACGCCTGCCTAGATTCAGGCACAAGAATCACCAGACCACACAGAATGTCCCTCTTACGTCTCCTGTCGGTGGGGTGGTGACTGGACTTTCCCTTTCAAGCTCCCTCACTCCCCGGTTGGATGGATGTATTCTCCGTTTCTACAGAACCACAGTCTGTCCATGGTATGGCCAGCACACGCCTTGCCTGTCGCAGCAAACACCTACGGAAGAGCCAGCGTCTCCACAGTTGCATGTTATTTACAGGCGCAGAACGGAGAAAAAGACAACACAGCTCCCCCCCTCCCAAAGAAACAGGCATGTAATGTTTGTATTCCATGGCTGGTCAGCTCATGTTAGTATCACACTGCGTGCTGTTGTGCACACGTCATCTTCATGAAGTCAGAGTCTGTAGCTTGGCCGCAGAGCGTGTCACTATTGCCAGAGGGAGGGTGGGAAGTTGTTCACTTCTCCCATCTCATTCACTGTTGTCCCATTGTGGTTGTATGTGATTTTGAGGCGCATTCGGATGGGTTGCTGCAAAACAAAAATCATTGGCAACCTGCACTGATTTCACAATGTAAGAGGTAAGTATATGCTCTCTCCCACCTTCTCTCAACACACCAATCTGAGTAAAGATTGTACTACCCAAATGAGATGTTACCAAAAATCCAGAAAATAAATTATAGTAACCAACAGAGATGGAACGAAGAGAAAAAAAAAACTACATTCCACCATAAGCACATGTCCCCAACCCCACCCACTCAAACACACCCATGCACTCTCTCTCTCTCACCCATTCTCAATATGCACATTATCTTTCACTTTATCTACTGTGAGACCCAAACTAGCAGCTGTACATTCATTGCAGCAAAACATGCATCAGAAACAGTCCACAAGCATCATTCCCTTCAGCATCAGTCACTGGACCTATAACATGAAAAAGAGAAAAGTCGCAAGGCAATGTTTAACACTTGACCAATATCTGAAAGAAAACGATGTATATTTCCTGCCCAAAGACATACCTTGAGTGGATTGTTGACACTGATGGCCTGTGTGAGGTTGCCAGTGTTCATTGCAGGAATGAGGTTACCTGAGGGAGACTCCAGTGTCAAATGGAATGACTGCAACACACACACACAAATGAGATCACAACTGGTCCTTGCACAAGGCCTTGTAAACTATGCATGTGGAGTCCCCAACCCTGAAACTGAGCTGCTGCTGTTCTGGTAATCCTAAAACTGAACCTAAACCTGAAAATTATCAGGAAACGATGCAATCCAAATACAATACATTGATATCCAGCTACAATGCCCACACCAATACACCAGATATTCAATTACAATGCCACACCAACACACCAGATATTCAATTACAATGCCCACACCAACACACCAGATATCCAGCAATAATGCCCACACCAACACACCAGATATCCAACAATAATGCCCACACCAACACACCAGATATCTAACAATAATGCCTCCACCAACACACCTGATAACCAACAATAAAGCCCAAACCAACACACCAGAAATCCAACAATAATGCCCACACGAACACACCACATATCCAGCAAGAATGCCCACACCAACACATCAGACAATCCGCTACAATGTCCACACAACTCACCACAGATATCAAGCTACAATACCTGCACCTACACACCACAGACATCCAGCTTCAATGCCCACACCACAGACATCCAGCTACAATGCCCACACCAACAGACATCCAGCTACAATGCCCACACAACACAACACGACATCCAGCTACAATGCCCACACCAACACGGACATCCAGCAACAATGCCCACACCAACACGGACATCCAGCTACAATGCCCACACCTACACACCACAGACATCCAGCTACAATGCCCACACCAACACGGACATCCAGCTACAATGCCCACACCAACACGGACATCCAGCAACAATGCCCACACCAACACGGACATCCAGCTACAATGCCCACACCAACACAGACATCCAGCTACAATGCCCACACCTACACACCACAGACATCCAGCTACAATGCCCACACCAACACGCCACCAACATCCAGTTACAATGCCCACACCAACACGCCACCAACATCCAGCTACAATGCCCACACCTACACGCCACCAACATCCAGCTACAATGCCCACACCTACACACCACACACATCCAGCTACAGTGCCCACACCAACACAGACATCCAGCTACAATGCCCACACCAACACAGACATCCAGCTACAATGCCCACACCAACACGGACATCCAGCAACAATGCCCACACCAACACACCACAGACATCCAGCTACAATGCCCACACCAACACACCACAGACATCCAGCTACAATGCCCACACCACACACCACAGACGTCCAGCTACAATGCCCACACCACAGACGTCCAGCTACAATGGCCAGACCAAAGACATCCAGCTACAATGTCCACACCACAGACATCCAGCTACAATGCCCACACCAACACACAGACATCCAGCTACAATGCCCACACCAACACACCACAGACATCCGGCTACAATGCCCACACCAACACAGCACAGACATCCAGCAACAATGCCCACACCACCACAGACATCCAGCTACAATGCCCACACCAATACAGACATCCAGCTACAACGCCCACACCAACACAGACATCCAGCTACAACGCCCACACCAAAACACCACAGATATCCAGCTACAATGCCCACACCAACACAGACATCCAGCTACAACGCCCACACCAACAGACATCCAGCTACAACGCCCACACCAAAACACCACAGACATCCAGCTACAATGCCCACACCAACACAGACATCCAGCTACAACGCCCACACCAAAACACCACAGACATCCAGCTACAACGCCCACACCACCACACAGACATCCAGCTACAATGCCCAAACCAACACACCACAGATATCCAGCTACAATGCCCAAACCAACACACCACAGACATCCAGCTGCAATGCCCACACCACAGACATCCAGCTACAATGCCCACACCACAGACATCCAACTACAATGCCCACACCACCACATGCATCCAGCTACAATGCCCACACCACCACAGACATCCAGCTACAATGCCCACACACCACCATAGACATCCAGCTGCAATGGCCACACCAACACAGACATCCAGCTACAATGCCCACACCACCACAGACATCCAGCTACAATGCCCACACCAACACAGACATCCAGCTACAACGCCCACACCAACACAGACATCCAGCTACAATGCCCACACCACCCATAGACATCCAGCTGCAATGGCCACACCAACACGCCACAGACATACAGCTACAATGCCCACACCACCACAGACATCCAGCTACAATGCCCACACCACCATAGACATCCAGCTGCAATGGCCACACCAACACGCCACAGACATCCGGCTACAATGCCCACACCACCACAGACATCCAGCAACAATGCCCACACCAACACGCCACAGACATCCAGCTACAATGCCCACACCAACACGCCACAGACATCCAGCTACAATGCCCACACCAACATGCCACAGACATCCAGCTACAGTGCCCACACCAACACAGACATCCAGCTACAATGCCCACACCACCACAGACATCCAGCTACAATGCCCACACCACTACAGACATCCAGCTACAATGCCCACACCACAGACACATCCAGCTAATGCCCACCCACACCACCAGACATCCAGCTACAATGCCCACACCACCACAGACATCCAGCTACAATGCCCATACCACCACAGACATCAGCTGCAATGGCCACACCAACACACCACAGACATCCATCTACAATGCCCACACCAACAAACCACAGACATCCAGCTACAATGCCCACACCAATACAGACACCCAGCTACAATGCCACACTAACACACAGACATCCAGCTACAATACCCACACCAACACATCACAGACAGCCAGCTACAATGCACCCACCAAAACACCAGATATCCAGCCATAATGCCCATACCAACATACCAGATATCCAGCTTTATGCCCACACTAACACACCAGATACCCAGCTACAATGCCCACACCAACACACCAAACATCCAGCCATAATGTCCACACACACACACACACACACATATATCAAGCTACATACAGTTACAATGTCCCTATACAACTACACTCAGATATTCAGCTACAATACCCAATGCCACCAGACGTACAGCCACACAATGCCCACACACACACACACACACACACACACACACACACACACACACCAAGCTACATACAGTTTCAATGCCTATACAAAAACTACTCAGATCTTTAGCTACAATACCCACACCAGACATACAGCCACAATGCCCACACCAGCACACCACACATATCCAGCTATAATGCCCACATCAACACACCAGACATCCAGCTATAATGCCCGTACCAACATATCTGATATCCAACTATAATACCCACACACATCATGCCAGATATTCAGCTATAGTGCCTACACCAACACACCACAGATATCCAGCTACAATGCCCACAAACACACCAAACATCCAGCTATAATGTCAACACCAGCACAACTGACATGCAAGTTATTTTTCAATGCCCACACCAACACATCAGACATACAGCTACAATCTCCACACTAACACACCAGACATACAATGCCCCCACACCAACATGCCAGACATACAGCTACAATGTCCACACCAACATGCCAGACATACAGCTACAATGCCCACACCAACATGCCAGACATGCAGCTACAATGCCCACACCAATACATAAGACATCCAGCTACAATGCCCACATCAATACATTAGACATCCTGCTACAATGCCCACATCAAAACACCAGACATCTAACTGCAATGCCCAAACCTACACACCAAACATCTGGATACAATGCCCATACCAACACACCATCCAGCCAGCTACAACACCCACAACACATCTTTATCTAGCTACCAAAAAAAAAAAAGGGGTCTCCATCCTTTCATTACCTTTGGCACAGCTGCCTGGAACACAAAATCTGTCATGGGGAAGGGGGTGGAGTTGGAGGCAGACATGTTGATGAGAGTTGTGGTGGGCTCCTTTGCGTTAGGTTCACACATGAACTGGATTGATAGACCATTCTTCTCAAACGCCGTCAGTGGAATGCCTGCCACAGAAAACAGACATCATTCAGACGGCTTCTTTCCAAATCGATTCACCATTTATAACTGAGACTGCAATGTATTCCATCAAAACTCTTAAACCCTGTGCTCCCTTTTCTGTAGTCTTATTAGTCCTATGGTCTACTCTTGCTTTTGGAGGATTGTTACACCATCACAAATCCTAAAGCTTGTTGTTGCAAAGTGTCTCTGTGGGCTTTTAGAATTAAAAAAAAAAGCCAGCCACTTTCTCCTCATGTCAGCCACATTTTTTAGGCCATCATCATCCCTACAACTACCAAGTTTATTTACATACTATTTAATTTTCATTTTTAACAAAGGGCTCTTTTTTTCTCAAGTGTCCAAAGAAATCAAACTGGACTCCTGAAACTCTGGATTTCAAAAAAAAAAAAAATTCACATGAAAAATTTCTTTGGATCTAATTGTATCAAACTTTGTTAAAAAAAAAAAACAAACAAACAAACAAACAAAAAAAAAATCCAGCAATGAATGTTATCTGATCTGTGCACTAGCTAATGTGTGATGTAAATAATTAACCCTTACACTGGATGTCACAACGAAAGTCACGCCACTAGGTCGAAAGTCACCCTGTAGGATGACCTTGAGAGCCTAGTTTCACCGACACACAGAGATATGAAACTGGCTCAGTGACAAAATATTTGCATGAATGACTGAACGAACCTTGGAACATTGATTTCCAGCATTTTAGCTTGGTTTCTAGTTAGTAGCAGCTTGTAATGCATACCGCGACTCAACTCTTCTGGCAAACAACAATGACGGTGCCCAAAGGAGACGTGATAGAATTGGGAACTTGTTTGAACATTTTTTTTGCTGATGCTGTTGTGGAAAAAGCAGGTGAAGAAGAAATTACGGACATTTTGAATGAACTGGGTGTGGTGAGTCATAGTTTTAGATTTAGATCAAGCCCCATGTAATAGTGATTTTTTTAGGTCGACATGGACAATGATTGGATGAGTGCCTAAGGGCGAGGGGAATCTCAACATGCATTCAATGGGGGGAAGAACTCAGTGCAGCGCTTCCAGATGATCCTAAACCTTTCAAACGTATATGACGACAGCGTGGGCTAACCAATACATTTGTTGATAGTGACCATTTTGGGGGGGATTTTGGTGTTTTCAGCATGTGATTTCAATGTGAAAACTGAACTGTACCTCATTCATTCTTACCTGGATTACCTACATGGAGGACTGGTAAAATCCACACTGACTTTAGTTTGAAAAAAGCTCGACTTATTTCTGGATACTGTGGAACATCACAGACTGGATTACTTGTGAACAAGCTCTTGAAAAGGACAAGCAGGCTGTGCCACCTGTTTTCACATGTTCTTTTCACATTCTAGACAGGTAAGCACCTAATCACTCACTCACTAGCACACCAGTTGTTTTTATGTTATTCTTTATTCTATTTCTAACAATGTTTATTCTGCATGTCATGTTCAAATACTAACTGTTGAAAAGTTATGTACAAATGTAACTCTTCTTTTCAAACTTTCCTTATGGAAATTCACAAGACAACATAAAAGTATGTTGTTCAATAACCAGTGTAAGGGTTAAAACTTATGTTTGTGGTCACTTATTCACAGAATACTCACAATCCATCTCCAACTTTGACATTCACTCATCCTACTTTCCACTCTCACACACTGCCACTTAAGTTCCAAGCCGATACAAATACTCTTGTGCAGTTCAAGTAGCTTTCTGGGCCAATGTCACAAATCCAACAGTATCTCAGATGCTAAACCATCCATACGTACTGAATGGACAGTCATTTTATCATTGTAATTCACTGTCACTCTCAACAAACTAAAAAAAAAAAAAAACTGTACAACTTTTTACTACTGAAAAGAAGTACTCCACAATGGGTGACCAGTTTTGTTACAGTAATTATCCTCAAAAACAGCAAATTTAACACTTAAAAGATTCCCAAATAACCTATAGGAAGAAAACAGAGGGTCACAACCCATGGGAAGAAAAACAGAACGTCACTCTTGCCATGCAGTACAGGGCAGAAAGATATTGGTAATCACAGACGGACAGTACTGGGCTGAATGGATTTAGGTTCATTGTCCAGTGCATGTAATATTACTCAAAGAAAAATAATCAACGGCCAGTTTCATACAAGACTGCTTGTAAAAAAAAAAATTACTCTTGGGTTTATTGAAGAGTAGTTGTGTCTGTGAGGGGTAGGGATGTTAAATGCAAAAACCAAGCTAAACAGAGCTAGCAAACTGGTCACAACTTACACGAGTTTGACCTAGTACAGTTACCAGACGCTAAAATTCCATTTCATTCCATAGTCCAAAACATTTTTATAATTCACATCTGGCATAGGTTTAAAAAAAAAAAAAAAAAAAAGCCTCACCTGCAGTGCCATTGATGATATTGTTGGTGGGAGAGAGAGGGGATGAGGGGGAGAGAAAGCCGTCCAAGGGTCCAGCTGGAACGGCAGGCACAGTATTGTTGGGCAGGGTCTGAGGGGGACCGAGGTCACCCAACAGATCCACCAGTAAATCTGCTGCACCACCCAGCTTGGAGGACTCACTGGGTGTGCCCGTTTGTCCGTTCTCCAGGATCTCAAGAATGTTACCCGTCTGCAGAAATACACACACACAAATCCAAACTGCTGCATGTCTGTTGAAAAATCACACACACTTTGAAATGTTACATGTCTGCAGGAACATACACAACACTCCCAAGCTGAAAATGATACACATCAGCTGGAGCACTCACACCACTTCCAATATCTCAAAATGTCGCATGTATACAGCAGCAAAAAAAAAAAACATTTCAACATTATCTGCCTATAGGAACAACACACAACACTCTCCAGCATTTCAAAACATTTCATCTCAGGAACCTGCGCAACATCTGCAATATTTCACACAACACTCCAGCATGGAAGTTGTCTGCAGGCACACATCCTACACTCCCAACATTTCACAATTTCACATATTTTGACCGAACATCTCCAACATGTCATAATTTTCACATCTTGACAAAACATATACAACACCCCAAACATTTCATAATTTTACACATGTGAAGAACACATTCGACACTCCCAACATTCAAAACATGTTAAATGTCCGCAGAGGCACACACAACACTCCCCACATATTCGTGTCTGTATGAACACACTCAAAGCTCTCAATAATTCAAAATGTTACAAGCCTTCAGGAACACACAAAACGCTCGTAATATTCAAAATGAAAGAACACTGTATGGGTCTCATAATGACAGGAAATCCAATCTTGAATTAGAAAAACATTCAGTCTGACAAAGCATATGAACATTTATTCCTGGACTGCCAGAGGTATATGTCCTTTACGTGAAAAATATTTTCAACATCTTTGTGATGGGGAGGTGCAGGTCATGAGTGTAGGACTGTAACGTCCATGTGATAAGGGAGGGCAGACAGATTGGATCATCCATAACATACTGCAACATTTTATCAATGGAATGGGAAAGACAGATCCAAACAGCTTTCTGAAACATCTTTAAGATGGCTAACTGACATATCGAGTCATCCTTATCAGTGTGAAACTGTAACATCCTAATGAGGAGATAACGCATGCAGATCAGGTCATTGAAGCAATCTTGAACTCATCATGGAACCATGTCTTTTTTTCTAAAAGACCCAATCAATTAATTTACAAACAGTACATTTACTGACCTTCAAATCCTTGCAAGATGATCATCTTTTGTTACAGTAAAGCACTGAACAATCACTTTTAGAGCTCAGGAGGGTAATCTCTTAGCCTGATTTTAAATAACAATGACAAGCTTCTTTCTCACTAGTCCCATTGATTTTAAATAAACAATGACAAGCTTCTTTCTCACTCGTCCCATTACACTCTTAATTAGGATTTCTACTGTGGAGTGTATGCAAAATATGTTTTTGAATCTGTAGTTCTTTGTGTTGAGGTGCAGATTGTGAGTATATGTCTGTGAGCATGCATGCATATGCTCACATGGGCTTTCCTGTATGTCAGTCCATTTGCCTTCCTGCCAAACTCTCTGCATGCATAGACTCGAGTGCATCAGTGGTGTCTGACCTGTTGCTGCGCGACTGCTGCAAGTTCTGCTGGTTGGTGCGGGTCACAGGGTCACCCCCCAGCAAGTCGTCCTCCTCTTTGTCCAACCCGTTCTCCAGAGTGTGGTGATGTGTCTCTATCAGAGGCATGTGTTCCAGCAAGGCTGGTCTGGAAAAACAGGAAAACACGTAAAGAAAAAATCAATGGTGAGAACAAACCCAACAGCTTTGTACTGATGTCGTATACAGCAGCGACTCTTCCACTCATATTCTTCGCCAAGTAACAAGAAGACTAAGCTTCCAACTCATGACCTTTCAGAGGTCACATTAGGTGGTAGATCTTGTGTGCAAGGTCAGAGTGTACAGTAGACTTTTTTCCTTTTTCCTGCATTAATGGGAATGGAACATCAGAACATTAGTCTCTACTGTTGTTATCAATAGGCATTCCTCATACCGACAAAGTGTGTCTGCTCACTCTTTGCATTGGCCTGAATTTCAGTAAAGATCGGTTCTGGGCAAATGTACACACGCAAGCATGCACATATGCTCACGCGCACATGCACACTCTCTCTCTCTCTCTCTCTCTCTCTCTCTCTCTCTCTCTCTCTCTTACATGCACACACACACACTATTTCCAGAAAGGTTCAGAGACTAACCTGAGGTGATCAAAGGACTTGAAAAGGTTGGTGTATTCCACAGATCGCTGCTGGAGCTCCATATTGGTACTGCAGCCATACAGTGTCATGATCTGACGTATCCGTCTGCACAAAAACACACAATGTGAACTGAACCATTTTCAGTCACCCATTCATATTACTTATTACCTATGGTATCGCACGTCTCTCCATAAAATTCCTCTCCACTTACCAAATAAATCAGCACCACAATCCACTTCTTATAAAACCCTAGAAAAAGAGGAACAAATGTAATTGAAAGTGACCTGAAAATCTTTCAAGTCAACTCTACATTCCTGCAGTTGTTAAACTATAGCTTAAGTGAATTCCGTTTTCTACCCAGTGTACTGCAGGGTATGCTGATTATCTACTTCTGTTGCTACGGTTCCAATAAACCACAGGAAAAGGCCTCCCTCCCTCTCCCTTTATCTGGTCTAAGATTCCATCAGTTAAACTTCCATCAGTTATAGGAAATATAGTAATTCTTCTTTCCAACTCAAGCAAGCAGTCATGAATAAAAAAACCTTGAGCTACTAAAGATGACTTGAAAGTACAAACAAAGCACACAAATGAAATGCCAGAAATCACAAGGAAAGATAAAGGAAGAGGGGATAAAGAGATTCCAAAGAAAATATTAGGGACTGAAGGGAAAGAACATTTCACTTTTTTAAACAGCTGTGCAAAAAAAAAAAGGACACTGGAATAAATTGAAGAAAAAAACAAAAGAAAAAGAATACACAGAAAGCAAAATCATAAACAACAATCATTTTTAACATTAAAAAAAAAAGGGGGGGGGGGGGAGGTGATTCATTTAAACAACAAAGAAAGATGGAGGAGAGTACGGCATAAGATGTTCTTACGTGACAGTCTTTGTAAATCTGGAGGAAAGCTTCATGAGGGCAGTGATGGCATACTCCTTTGTAACAACGGCAGAGTTGGCACTGGCAACTACACGCTCTAACATGTCCACCACATCATCTTCTGTTACCTGCACACATGCACATACACACAAACCATTTCAATTTTCCATATATCATGTATAACTGAATTCACCACTACAACATTCAAAACTGAGAGTGGTGTGCAGTGTTTGACTAATGAATACAACCGTTCACCTAGCATGATGTAGTAGGACTTTCATTTTATGTCTTTTCACAAAATTATGTGATATTAGCAAGCCAGATTCTAGCTTCATGGCTAAAATGCATTTGGCATCATATATTATACCATGTCAGACCATAGCATTCAACGGCAGTTAGTCAGCTCTGCCAGGCCGAATTTTTGTGGCTAATGCAGTAACAAAACAGTCACGCGACGCCCACCCTACTTCCGTCATATGAAGCCAGTGGCCACTTCTTGTTCCCCATTCATCTTCGGCCTGCAGCCTAAGCAAGATAAGTCTTGTACTCTGTCTTGCCTATACTTCTCCTTTGTGTAAAGATTGCTTGTATGTTTGCCTCTTTACTTGTTCAGTTGTGGGTCTCCACTCTTCCTCTAAAGGTCTCTTTCACTCTATTCTGCCAGAAAAATTCCTTCGCTCAATATTCTCTTTCCAATTATTAATAGATCAAAAAATGCACTTCTATTCATTATACACAATCCACCACCTATGCCTCTTTTAAATCTTATCTCAAGAAGTCTGCAGCTTATAAATCATAAAGTATAGTACATTATCATCATCATTATCATCATTATTATTATGAATACTTAAACATCACCTATCCTCAGCCAGAGACCAAGCTCTAAGCATCTCCACTCCTTTACACAACGGGCTGCCTACCTGGGTAGTGCCGACTGAAGAGCTACCAGCTGGCACTTCATTCATTCGCTTCCCCGTGTCATCCAGTCAATATCATGCACTCAATTTCCTTACTTCCTTCATTCTTTCCACTGGAATTAAGTGCTTGTGTGCATATCAGAACCAGCAAATCTTCTCTAACCAGTATCCCAAATCTCCAAGCCTGTATTTGATCTTTCTCACCTCCCATTTCCAACGATCAGAAACCCATGACAGTCACAGTTCTTGCACACGCTCTTCAACCTTCAACTTTCACAAACTACATTAATTTAGAGTATTCAAATAAGACTTGCACTAACAACCACAACTCCAACAGAAAACCATACCTGTAACGGTTCTTCATCCTCAACGCTGTTAGAGAACAGCTGGTCACCGTACTCGCCAATGCACCAGGAGGCCACTTGCACGAGAGGCTGCTGAGCATAGCTGGCCTGCATGGCGCGGTACAGCTGCTGCACGGAGTAGGCATGTAACGAGGCCGTTTCCGCAATCAGCTGTATTGTCACCGTCACCACATCGCTACGGATATAGTTTCCTGCCTGGAGAGTGGATCAGACAACATACTACTATGAGAATAACAGCACTGAAGTGCAATTCAAGAGATTCACATGTATGCACACATGCTATTCACTCGATATTTATCATTTCTAATGTATGGGGATAAAACAAAGAGTGAACATATTTAGATAAGATTTTTTTCCCGCCTCTGGCCCAAAAAGGAGAACAACTTTGCATTTAATCTAGAGCATTCTGACACAGAAAGATGCTGGACCACACGACACTGTTTAAACTTCCGTCGTTTGTTTTTTTTATCCGTTTCTTTTACTTTTATATATTAGTAGTATCTTTGTTAGGCAACCCATTTTCTGTATTCTGCAGTTAAAAAAAAAACTGTTCTGTTAATCAGCTTGCATGCAGTAGCTGATAAGAACATAATTCATCTGTTGTCGAACCATGATTCCAAGATGAGAGTTCTAATTCATACTCTCCTTTCGGCAAAGTATACCCTCCATATCTCAGTGGAGATGGGTTTTTTTTTTTTTTTTTTTTTCCTTTCATCCTAAAACACCGCACCAAATACTCAACAACAAAAATGGTGCACAGGCAGGTCCCTTCTATTTCCCAGACTCATGGATATGAAAACCCTGACCTACTATTCTATGATTCCAAGCATCAACTGATCCCTCTCTACTACCCGCAAGACATAGTTGAATCACCAGATTCTGCCCGATCACACTGATGGACAAAATCCTGTCTGCAACTGCACCAACAGCTAATATCTGTACCAAATGAAACTCTTCATTTACTCACCGTGGTCAACACCTTCATGACAGTGTCTATATGCCACCGCTTGTTGGGCGAATACCTGCACACAGCAGAGCACAGAAATACTGTTCCAGTTCCATAAACATGGACCAAAGTGTAAATGTTCAGGGCATGCAGACTAGCTGAAGAAAGAAAATAAACCAAAAAAAATGAAACAAAAAACTTAGCATCTTAGGGTAGTGCAGAGTAGGAGGGGAGGCATATCAAAACACATGAAAGTCTTATTACAACACACACATACACACGCACTAAAAACAAATCAAACATTCATTGTAACATACAAAATGGGATGGTGGTCCTACAAAAATCCTTAAACTGCTCAAAGAAAACGATAAAGTATAGTATGTAAGGATAACTTACCCACTTAATTTCAGAAACAAGCACAGCAACACTATCAAAAAAGAACATCTGAAAGATGCACTTTCTCCTTCCTCACCTTTGTTTTCATCTGATCCATAATGTCATCCTTTTTGAATAATTAAATTGGCAATCATACTGGAACTTTTTTCCCCTTCTTGTTTCATGCTACTGCAATAAAAAACACACACACAAAAAAAAAAAATGGTTCAGAAATAACAGTCCCTCATGTACAACCAAAACATGCCTTCCTTGCCCCCCTCTCCCTTTTAAAACGTCGCACCCAACATTTAACACTAATCCTTCACATGACCTACTTGGCAGCAGCGATGACAATGTTGGAGCAGCAGTCGGCCTTGAATTCTGGGTCACAGATCTCCAGGAAGAGCAGAAGCTCCTTCATCATGCCACGGATGTTGTTGGCATTGATGAGTGCAAAGGACAGCTCCATGGCACGTCTGTCAGCAACGAAACAGATCATCATCCACACTGACCTTTTGCCTTCACACCATGCTAAATACATGTTACACACACCTGCATACAAGTCAAATTCATGTTTTATCTGCTGGGTGCCTGGCTGGCTCAGTGCAGCTACTCAGAGCACCAAGTTTGCTGTCAAAATGTCAGATTAAATCACACTGGCACCCAGCATAAAAACTGCCACTGCCACTTTCTTTTACTCTGTGTGTGTGTGTGCCACCTGAGAGGCACTGCACCTGCACTGCTCATTTTGACGCTCTGTCCACAGCCACATCCCAGCTTGTCCTGCTGCAGCTTCAGCACAGACAATCCTGGGGGTTTTTTTCCAAGCAATTCACAAGCAGACTTTCAAACCCGATGAATTAACTCTTCAGTATCCAATTTCATCCATCCTCACCTCGGCACCATTCGAAAGTTTCTGCAATTCTACTCTCTTCTACCATGCCCTCTCAAAGGCATTATTCATATATCACAGTCTCGGGCTCAACATATGCAGCTACATTCAGTTCACTCAGCAGCTACATGACTTACCTTCTGATCGACACGTCAGGGTCTTTCAGGCAGTCCACAATGGTCGTGCGATGCCTTTGCACAGCATTGTAATCTGCTTGTACCACGCGCAGGAGGAGGGTGTTTAGAGCTACATACCTATGAAACAGCCACAATTCAGCACTGAATTAAAAAACCAGAATAATACAATTAATGGCATATTGTAGTCCAACAAATACACACGCACAGGTACAAAAACATATTCAAGCACACAGACATATGCACACATACAGATGCATTTGCTTGCACATACCCATTCGTTTCTCTTTGATAAAAAACATCACTTGTATAAACCAAATACACACCTGTGCATGTGCTTGCACACTTGCATGCATGCACACACACATAAACACACACACACGAAAATGCGCATACTCGCTCTCACTCAAGCCCTTCAAAAAGACGCTCATTTCAGACACTTGCTAGATATTCCATTAAAAAAGCAATCA
Source organism: Conus betulinus (assembly GCA_016801955.1). Classification (NCBI taxonomy): domain Eukaryota; kingdom Metazoa; phylum Mollusca; class Gastropoda; order Neogastropoda; family Conidae; genus Conus; species Conus betulinus. The sequence goes on along the minus strand of JADBJO010005672.1, from coordinate 107,242 downwards.
ACAATCCCAACACACTGATAAAAGTAGGATTCTTACCTAATATTTTTATCATTGTTCAGTAGAAATCTTCCTAAGATGTTTACTGCTAAAACCTGAAAAAAAAAAAACAGTCAAACATTAACATATTCATATATTCTGTGTCTCACACATGAACAAGACATGGGCTAGAATATAGACATAACCACAATATATTCTCTCCACACACGCAACAATTACACAATCTCACCATTCTCCATGACAACCTTCAATTACCATTACATTCCATTCACCATATTCTCTCCCATACATGTAACCATTCCACAATCTCACCATTCTCTCTGACATAACCTTAAACTTGCGTTACGTAACATTCCACTTGTCCACCATACTCTCTCCACAAATGTAACCATTCCACAATCTCACCATTCTCCATGACATCACCTTTAACTACCATTACGTCCCATTGCACTTGTCCACCATACTTTACTTGAGTTCTGACCCCCTCGAATGACCCTACATTTCATTTCCATATGGAGCACTGTGAAAGCTTTCAGCATTAAGATACGCTGTTTAACGACAGCGATGCTGGCTTAAGTTGCCACCACTGTGTATCTGCTTCAACACAACTATAAAAAATTTTAGCGGGGGGAGTAATATTTTTTTAAGCTTCAGTCAAGTGCAACAATGAACAAGCGATAGGCAACTGTCCTTTCAATACTGACTGCAGATAATTCAGAGGCACCTAGCTCTGCTAAATCTCTAACAACTGCTAAGGAAGCTATGCAGACTATACAGCTGCACTTGCACACCCTTCAAATTTCAGTGTTAAGAGTGTTAGAGGACCAGTCAGCAATTACAGATGGAAACCACACTTCCCACAATCAGTTCAGTGACCACAAGGGTGTCAGTTAAAGAAAAAAAAAAAAAGAAAAAGAACCAAGACATAAATTAACATTAAAACAAACTTTACCCATACAATCACCATCACCACACCACCCTAGCAATAACTGCATAACAACTATCATTAAAACATGCCTACCTGCATCCCTCCCCGCTTCTTCCGCTACAACTTATAAAAAAAACAAAATAAAAATAACTTTACCGGTAGAAATTTATATCCTCCAAACAACAGATACAAACTTCATCTGTACAATGCACCCAAAACACTTGATGAAAAAACACTTTATCTACAGATTCCCCCATCCCACCTCCCTTTCTCCTGGAAGCGACAACTGCTTACAAAAGATTTTTTTTCCCCCTCGTAGAATTTCTCCCAACAGCAATAAGTATATACAAACATCACCCGAAGAATCTGTTCCTCACTAAAACACTTGCAACAGAGAATCAACTTTCTGAGTAGAATACACACATCCCACTGCGATCCTAAATTCACACTCACAAAAAAAAATAAATAAATAAATAGAAATTCAAAAAAAAAAAAAAAAAAGAGAAACAAGTGAAGGAGACAAAGGGGGTAAACTGCAGGCAACTCACCCTCAGCCCTGCCTCAGACTGGATGCCCATGATGGTGAGGACAATTTCATACAGGATGGCGTGACCTACATTCTTGCTGGTGTCAGTGTTGGTGGCCACCTGCCAAAGGCCACAGTCTGTCAGTTCTTGCAGCTTACATTTTCTACTAGCATCAATACAAAGACTGCAATGTAACAACTTTCCTGCAATACACCATTCTTCTGTGCTTGCATTTCTTCAGTTTAACTCTTCAAGTTGCTGTCAAAGTTTACTCAAGACTTGGACAGGCAGTAGCTAAAAATAGTAAAAATGGGCATATTACATTGTTTCAAATGATTTTAATATACATGTAAAGAGATCATTAAGAAACGTGACAGTATTCCAAGACTCTGTACTTAACCCTCTTGACCATCGAGCGCCCGCTAGCGCCCGGCCGGAAATCACACAGCCAAAACGCTGAGCGCCCGCCAGCGCCCGGTAAAACACATGGCAACAATGGGCGCCGCCATGTTTCTTGTAGAAAATGAAGTCTCGCGAGAACGCGACTTCCTTCTTCCTGTAGCCATTTACTTCCGTTTGCAAAAAACCGCAAGTCGATACGTGCCGTGGTTCTCGAGTTTCGAATTTTTAAAGTTTTGAGGTCGAAATGCCGTTTTTTCACCGTGGCTAACCTTGAGTTCTGCCGTTCTATAATGAGATTTAGTGATGGAGATACTGCATTTTGTAGGATTTACGGCATAAGACTTAGTGAAAGTGCTGGGTAATGAAGCTAAGAGTGACCTAGATTTCGACTGGGATGAAGTTCCAGGTATGATGAACAACAATTCGGAAGAAAGTTCTGAAAAAGATTTTTTTTTTATTTCCCGAGTAAATGGCTCAAGTGACATTCTTCAAACTTACGATATAGCAACATATATATTCGTAGGAATTTTTAAAATTATTTTCATTTCGTTATTTCCTTTCCTCTCTTTTAAATTAATTTTTTAATTGGGTAACCATGTTCAAATTACGGAGTTACTTACCTTGCCGACGGTTTTCGGTGTAACTAAGCTCAGATAAGTGCATACTGAAGAGTTCCTTCAAAGTCACACCAATACCCTCTAGTATGTATTCACGGTCATTGAGCATCTTTCATGCATAATGTGTGATATGATATGATCAGGAGAACAAAGCAATCTCAGTGAGGCTGGAAAAGAAAAATGGTTCTCAACATTTTCCAGGCCTTGCCATCGGCGGGTAGAACCGCCGACAATCTCCCTGCTATACACAGGAACCATGAGCGGGCACACCCACCGAGGCCTGCGGCCATTCCAGTCTCTCCCTACCATCCCTTCTTTTGCGACTTAAGTTACACTTCCATTAATACACGCATGCACAGTCGATTCCGGATGGACTGGCTTTGCAAATGGCGGATTATTTTGGTCTGAACAGAAGAAAAGGTCATGTATTTTTTTTTTAGCAATTTTTTGCAATGGAATCGAACGAAAACTTGTGGCGAGAGCTCCTACAAGACGGAGACAGCGACAATGAAACCTTTCATGGTTTTACTGCTGAAGAAATTAGTGAAAGTAAAACTTAAACGCATCAAAAGAGATCGTGAAGTGACAGAACTTTGAAGCTAATGTTGGTTACTGGGATCTTTTGAGTGATTCCGAGGACGAAGATGCAAGTAACAGTGATCCATCTGTGTGTGCGTTATGATTTTGATCATTGGCCGAAACATTTTGAAACAGACAACATTAGAGAAACTCATATCCAATTTACATTCATTTCAGACTTTTATTCATTCATTTCTGCACATGGACACAAAACTGCATGCAAATTCATGCATTACTCTTTTATCTTTTTTTTTTTTTTTAATGAAAGCAAGCAAGTGAAAATTTTCACAAACATTAAAGATTTACTTGGTTTCCTACAGGAAGTAAGCAGCAGAAAACCTTGGTGGTAGGAGAGTTAAAAACCAATTCTTTCCATTTTCCAAGCACAAAGTACATGCGGTTTGTGGGAATTTCTGCCAGATGACAACGTGGAATTTTGACCATCCTGAACTAAATCACACACAAATCTGACAGGCCTGACAGGGTGATTTTTAGATTTCTTTATAGGCTTTGGTCTGAGCCTGAAATGCAGTCACGACACTAAACAAATTACTCTTGTGCTATGGTGTGTGACAGATTTCTGCCTGTTCCTCTACCCCTCTCTAAATCTGTCCCTAGTCTGACCTAAGCATACCACCCAAGAATTGTGAAAAACAACTGCACATTTCCAAACACCAGTCACATTCTCTCATACAACTTAAAAAATGGTTGTGTCTGTCCATTTCTAAATGTCTGGCTTCTGGTCTGCGTGAAGACTGTAACCACCTTGCATAGTTGTTGATCATATTTGATCTTCCTGCAGCACTCACCTGTGCCAGGATGTCATTCATGGTTTCACTGGCTTCATTGTCATTTTTGCCTAGGATCCGAAGCAGTCGCAGAATTTTCACCTGTAACATTACAAAACATATCTTTTCTTTTATTCTGTGATTAGTTCTGTCTTTGCTTAAAATCCATAAAACACCATCCTGCATCTCCCCATCTGTCTTGCCCATCTGTTTGTAGCTTGTCTGCCTGTCTTTCTGTTTCCTCCTCTTCCCTTCCCATTATCCCATGTAATAACTAAATAACAAACCTTCAGAAAAAACAAAAAATCATTTTTCGTTTTTATCCCACAACAAACAGACACCAAAGACTTTTATTTTCTACGGTAGTTTTTTACCAGTCACTGGCCAGAAGATTTTTGCTGTAGGATAACTGTGAATACAGCAATAAAGTACTGAGGAGCTTGCAAAACGATTAGATGAACAAAAACAGGTACAAACCTGCGCATCTATACTGCTACCGTATGTACTTTTCAACTACAGTGAGTGTATTTTCTACAGAGTGGGTGTACACATCTTCCAATCTTTTACAAAAGCAGGGACGAGGGATTGGGAGCTGTCTTCCAAATTTTAGTAAAGAGAGGAGAGGGGCGGGAAGATTTGTTTTCAGCTACCATCAAGCACAAGTGGGTAGAGGCTGGATACCAGTAACAAGTGTAAACAGCAGAAATAGCCTCGCCCAACACAAGTTACTTTCAAACCAGATTCATGGGCACAGTTTGGCACAAATTCATGCTCTCTCTTGAAGGATGAATCATATCACTCTCCTCTCCTTCCTCTATACACACGCATGTGCATGCGGAGTGCGCACGTACGCGCGCGCACACGCACACACACACTCGCACACATGCGCACACACTCACCTGCAGAAAAGGATCACTAACACCTGACACATCATGTTCCGGAGAATAACCAGCCATTATCAAGTTCTTCAGAATGCGAACCAGTTGCGGAACAACTGACTGAAACAATAATCAAACACAAGCATGGAAAAGTTCATCTATTTTTTTTGTGTGTTAAAACTGAGTTGAAAGAAAATAACTACAAACAGTTTTCCCTCCCACACATTCATGAACTACCACAAAATATAAATGATGTATGTCTGAAGAAAGGGATCAATCACATCTTCAAATACGGGCCATCACTGTATATATGAAACTCAGCTCCAAAGTAAAGGAAAGCACAAGCTCTGCCTAAGACAGCTGATATTTTCTTTATCTCTTCTATTCTAAACACTTGTCCAGAGCAATTTTCTGTACTGTAATGTATCTCTTCATCTTACAGATACAACTGCACGTATGGCATAAAAATGGATGTACACTAAAATTCTGTAAGGAAAAAAAATCTTCAGTTTAGAACATTTCTTGGCACCACCGACTATTCTTTCTTTTTTCTATAAACTGTTCACAACAACCTGACCCAGAAATTGTTTGCTCTGTGTGTGTGTGTGTGTGTGTGTGTGTGTGTGTGTGTGTGTGTGTGCGTGTGTGTAAATGTGTGTGTGTGCATTTCTTCTTTCAGGGATGAACATTCAAATTACAGACTGTCAAATGTCCTGGGCATTCAAAAAAATAAACCTGCCACAATTTTGAAAGATCAAATATACCCAGGATATTTGAAAGGCAATGAAAAAAGATCTACCACTTCAAATTGCATCAGATGACTTAGTTATTGAAGATTCAATCCAAAGAAAAATTGAAATGTAATATCCCTATGTACAGAATTCCTTTCAACAGAATCTCAAACAAAGCTGCAATCAACGAAGCAAGTTAATTTTGTTCTTATAACCTTTCTTCCCTCATACTGCATAATTTAAGTCTTCTCATATTCTATTGAAACCAGGTGAATGTTCCCTCTTACATTCCATACCCCTCTCCTTCTCATTTCTCCCTTTTCACCTTTTATCTCAGTAATAAGCTTAACAAATGAATACACTTTTTCATAATCATATACACTTTTTCATAATCAGTTTTTCATAATCATATACACGTTTTCATAATCAGAGTTTTGCAGATCTGTTTACCATAAACATGCCATCTGTGTATTTGCCACAAAAATGTGCATATTTTTCTTTTTAAAAAAAAACGTGTTTTCTCACAGAACAGGAACTGGCAGGAGTCGTCCACTGAACAGAACGAGCAGTTCTCAAACTGACTTAACAATAACTGCTGTGAGCGTCAAGTTTCTCCAACATGTGATTCTGTAACACCAGTTTCATCGGCATAGTTTAGGAGAACTGTGCCCTCTTGCCACTTTTGTTTTTTTTTTTTTTCATAGTTCAGGGCCAGTGATCCTACTGTTGTTCATGTCTATTAGTATGTTGTCATGAGCCAGACTGAACAAAAGGAGATTGCTCACTGGTCAAAGCTTTTGTAATTGCACACGTGGACAACATTCACGGTCGTCACCACAGATGCAGTAACAACTCAAGAGCTTTGCATCCAGATTTGTTCTTCAGCTCATTTCTTTTCCTATTCTCATATGTTCACCTTATTCTGCATATTTTCACAAAACATGAGTGCAGAATAGTCAAACAGTACGGGTAACAGATCTGGACATAAACTGTACGGCTTCAAACTACAAATTGGCATGAGTAAAAGCAGTGCAAAAAAGCAATCATGTTTCCTTCTCAACCAAAAGATGCTACAATGGATACTTCCACCAGCACTGTAATGCATCTCCTCAGCTCTGGTCTATATAAATAAATTTACAAATGAATGAGTAAATGAAAACGTCAGCAGATACAAGAAGCCTGCACATAAATGAAATGAACTGGCAAGCTCTCGAGATTTACTCGATTTATTAATCTGTAAAACCAGTCACACCTTTCACATCTTTGCAAACATCCTACCATTAGCATTTTTCAAAATATGTTATTATTATGAACACAGACAAAATATATACAACATTCCAAATTCTTCACCAATATTTACTCTACAATTATAGATTCTAAGAAACCCAAACTAAGTACATTTGTACAAATGTCTGTGTGCATATATGTGTGTGTGTGTGTGCGCGCGCGTGCGTGCATGCATGCGTGCGTGCGTGCGTGCGTGCGCATGCGTGCGTGCATGTGTGTGTGTGTGCCTCTGAGTGTGCGTGTGTGTGCGTGTGTGTGTAAGTGTGTGTGTGTGTGTGTGTGTTTGTGTGAGTGTGTTGTGCTGCGTCATATGCACACATGTGCAAGTAGATGTGTGCATGTATGTGTGTGTGTGTGTGTGTGCGTGTCTGTGTGTGTTGTCTGTGTGTGAGTGAGTGTGCATCTATGTGTAAAAGTATGTGTCAGTACACACGCAGAAGTCCCTTCTCCCTTGGCAAGAGCAATGCCATATTAGTTCACAGGTGTGCAGTTATGTGCAAGAGTTTAAGTACACAGGTGCATCGGTCTCATTTTTTCATTATCAACTGTTGAACTGCCCTTCCCCTTCCCCCTTCTCTCCCACCCCCCCCTTTTCATCAACACACCACACAAAGAAAAGCATGAAGACAGCAAGTGTCCCAGTCCCACACAGAATTGAGAGTTTTGGTTTTCAGTCCAGACAGCTTTGCTCAAAGGCTGAATCATTCACTGTCACTCCTGGAAAGTTACAGATTAATCACAATTTATCCAGATTACTTATGCCCGCCCTCCCCGCACCACGCTCCTCAAGTCTCAGCTTACAAATGTAACAAGCTTTACTTGTTTTAAATTATAATAGCACACTAAAAGCATGCAAAAAAAGAACACAAGTTTTAATATCAAAGCTCCCACAGAAGCATCACACTTACAGAAGAAAATCAACAAATAATATTACAAAATAAGCAACCCCAAATGTAATTTCTTAAGGCAAGTTAAAAAGTAGCAGAAAAAATAATTAAAAAAAACAATAAATTCATTTTCATTAACAAAAGGACTAAGCCTAAAGACTATTTCACAAAGTAAACAATGGAAACCAAGTAACAAACATAATCACAATACCTTTCCAGTGCACAAAAAAAGGGGGGGAAATATAACAGCATAGTAGAAAAATTTTATCTTTCTTCCCGATCAGAATTTCAGCTTTGAAATCAAAGAAACAATTGAAAGAAATACACCAGAAGGAATTGTACATCTTACCTGCCCTTTAAAACTGCTGCTTCGTCATGATAACCAAGAAATCACTGCTTAAAATAATTGTTATGCCTTTAAACTACCGTTCCACCATACTGTCCTCGTCCATCTGTCCCAAGTGACCCTGCATTCACTTCCATGCGACTTATTTGGGACCGCATGCACATTCAGACGCAGCATTATGCAGTGTCTCCTAACATGGCTGTCATTTGCAATGTTCATTTGATTTGTTCGATTCAAGCAAAAAATACGAAAACACAAGTTACTGTTTCCAGCTTACGTTGACTGTGACAGTAATGAAGCTTAAAAGAAGGTTGTCCAGTTAACAAATTTATGGACAGTCTAGTGGCCCAGCACCACTGCATCATGATGACAGCCTAAAAAGCAATGTTGACTGTACTGGTGTTTTTGCAATCATTTTCAATGTCAATGGAATTCAGTCAGCTCACCAAGAAGTAGGTAGCTGGCACTGATGTTATGGATTCCTGATTTTCAAACAGCAATCAGGAGCAGTTTAAATCCACAGTTATGTTTGATGGTTTTCGGGGGGGGGGGGGGGGGGGGGGTGGTCTGTTTTATTAGCAACACCTCAGTTTCAGAAGTCCCATCTTTCCTTGGTATTTCAAAAAATAAACTTTACTACCAAAAAATCCTTGGAAGTTAAAGAGTGAAATGACTCAAGTGTGCATGACACGGAGTTAAAAGGTCAAAAAAAGTACCTGTATATATAAATAAATCAGTGATTCAAAAAGTGGGCAGTTCTACACTAACCCAACACAGTAATCACTAAAATACACCCCCTATCCCCATCCCCTTTCCTCAACAAGTTAATTCCCTTTCAATATAAAAGGACTCATCTAGTTACAGCATCTCTACCCTGTTGCGCACAACCATAGATAAAGTGCTATATGAATCGCTGATAACCAAACTGTCCATCATACATATACTATCTGCTGTTAAAAATATTTTGTGCACAATCAAGGTTAAGGGCTATGTGGGTGGGTCCCTGGCAACCAAACTGCCCATCAAAGCACCCATGCCTACCTGTTGTCAAGTATTCCATGCATAATATTCTAGCATAAAACAGCGTAAGATCATTAACCACAAAAACGGTGTTATGACCTGTACTGACGTGGACACAAGGCTGGAAAGGGTAGCACTTTTTTTTTTTTTTTTTTTTTTAACAGGTAGCACTTTCGCTTTTCGTTGTTTTTTTTTCTTACAGATTTAAACATAAAGATTTTAAGCATACTGGTCTGATAACAAAAAATGTAGCAGCAGTTTTCAAGGGCAGATGGGGGGGAGGGGGGGGGGAGGTACCTTCAAAGAGAAAGATGAAATAAAACCCTTTCATTAACTTTCTGGAAAGGAGAATGAAAATCAACCATGCCGAGCAAGTTTATCAGAGTGAAATTATTATCCTTACCTGCTACAATTTCCATCCATTGTTTCGATTTGGGGTGAACCAACCATGCACATATCAAACATAATGTCTATATCACCCATTCTGCTGCTGTCTAAAAATAGTCACATTTCTACCCTATAAAACTTCCAAGGACTAAACACTACATGAACAAAGCTTTTGTACAAATTACATTATCTAGGTCGCTTGTGCTTTCTAAAATTAAATGACATGCCCTCTCCCATTCTCTAATCTTACTTCATATTTGGAGTGTAGAATTCAAAAAAAAAAAAAAAAAAAAAAAAAAGGAGACAAATACAAACAGCGCAAGACAAGCAAACTGCTGAAAACCAAATGCCTACCTCTCTTTCACCTATATCGTTGATTTTTTTTTTTTAAGCAACAAAATAAAAAAAAAGTCATCAAAATGTCACAATGTGCTTACAGTTGTAAAAATCTATATTTAACCAAATTATTACAGAAAATATGGTGGAGGCTGTTTGCAAGCCGGATGAGGCATAAAAGAAAACATCAACTTTAAAAGTAAAAAAAAAAAAAAAAAAAAAAAAAAAAAAAAAAAAAAAAAAGAACAATCAACTCAAACTTAACGACAAAAACTTTCACATCTGCTGCTTAACATTAACAATCATGCATGGTGTATTGTTTGAAAATCAGCCTACCTCAATTATGAAAACGCCCTTGAACAAAGTGCAAAAATCATTCATTCTTTCATAAACAAAGTGAAATGCGTATCTTTCAACAGGTGTACACCAGAGATTACCATTCCAACACACAAACTGACACTTCTTCCACACTGTTAAGAAATAAAGGACACCATTGTACATCTTAATACAGATAATCATACAATCTAAAAATACTTCTCACATAACATACAAACAAAATGTGAAGTCTCACATTTTATTCAATTTTCAATTTTGTCTTTATGATCCTTAAAACATTCCCTGGCTTCCTTAATTTAGGCAGCCCCGTTCTTTCAAATACGTCATAAACTTCTCAATGATATTCATAACCACAAAAATCTTCACCACTTATTCCAAAATATTTCTCAACCCGACAAGTTGGAATCTATTAAAAATCAAGACTGTCTTTTTTTTTTTTCCCTCACAGACACCATAACAGAAGTTCAATCCTATTCTTTCTTTAGTATGTCCCAAACTGATCTGGAGCTAAATCAGCAATAAATCTGAATGTCAAGCATTTAGCCAATTTCCACTTTTTTTTTTTTTTCCCAGTATTATCATCTTTGACAAAATGACAACAAATGACAGTTGAAAAACAGACTTTTACATGTAGATTTCTTGTAGAAAATGCCACAAAATGCGATTACTTTACAACAAGGCAAAAAATGAGCATGTGTGAGTGTGTGTGCATGTGAAAGTGACTGTTTACATACAAGTATACATGTGAGTGTATGCATGTGTTCTTGTGTGTGTGCATGTGAATGCGTGTGCGCATGTGTGCGTGCATGCATATGCGCACTCATATGTGTACGTTTTTCATGTACCAGCATGCGTCTGTGCATACACACATGCCTGAGTGTACTTCCATGTACATGTGCAGCAATATGTGTGCTTGTAGAGGCTAGCAAATAAGTACACCTTTAGTGCAAGATCTCTGCTAATAAAAAGGCCGATGTATTCAAGTGGACTTACCTTTCGAAAATGATGCAGTGTGTCAGGACTCTTCTCACACATCTCTGTGATCAGACACACGGCTGTCAGCAACACCCCTGCACACAATTGTTTCCGCCTTTAGATTTTTTCATAGACCCATTTAATGTGTCTCCTGCAGCCATGCCCTTTCCCACCCAGTTTCTTCTAATCCTTCCTCTACATAACAACATGTTCTTCTGACATTAACATTCCAGATTTCTTGCTTACTTTTGTTTCCTGTTCTGTATCCTCTCTCTGTCATCATAAAATCTAGTCAGTCCATTTTTTTCAGCCATCTCATTTTCTGTGTCCTCTCAATAGCATTAATCCTTTTGTTTCCTGTTCTGTATCCCTCCCTCATCACAGAATCTAGTCACTCCATTTTTTTTTTCAGCAGTCTCATTTTCTGTGTCTTCTCGATAGCATTATTCCTACATGCCTGATTCTTGCTACCCCATATCAGCAGCAACAGCAGTCTACAGGTAGCTTCGCTATCGGTCATCATGAGGCAACCCAACAAGATGAGACACTCTACTGCTGCCAAGTCCTTTCAGCTGTTCAGCAGCGCCTATTCTGATCCAATATAAATCACAGTAAATATCAAAGTAATATTGTGATCCAATATCAATGACAGTAAATATCAAATTCATCAGAACAGGCAAGAGCTAAGGAACTGTAAGTGGTATGGTGGCATCTTCTGGAATGGATAGCTCGCGCTCACACAGACACTGCAAATTAACCAAGTATCCTGGCCCTACAAATCAACTACGTATTGTCATGTTTTAGGAATTCAAGTATGTAGTGCCCTGTGTACGCAGGACCATAACAGACACACTGACGTGAATCACCAGGTATCTCTGGTAGGTTCCCTCACAAGAAGCATACCACCATTTGCAAAGCTCTCTGTATAATGCGTCCCTGGATCCTGTACAAATAGAAGAAAACAGGAAAAATGCACTGAAAACTTTCAGAAAGAATCCTAGGAACAGTGCCAAACACATGCTTCTGTCTACTCCTGTTGTGAAAACTAGCATGCTGTCCAGGAGTTGCCCATATACAACCGTTATGAATACAAGAGGGTTAAAACCATGCTACAAGTAAGTCTGGATGGATCGGTATTACTATTAGCAACACCAGAACATACCAACAGTTAGCCATGGATATGTTCTCTGATGAGTCACACTACATCCTGGAGTCCTAGGCTGGGTTCAGGTGAACGATACCAGCCTGCAGTCATGATGATACATGACCAGCATGATGATGGCAGTGTAACAGTTATGGGCAGGATCACCACAGCTGGTATAAGCAGCTTTCATCTGTACCCATGGCAATCTGACTGGTAGCCACTACAATGACCACATCCTGGAACCCACAGCCTTGCCACTGCCTTGGTCAGGATCATATACCTGCTCTCATCTCCCAGGATAACAACGCACTTTCTCATTGAGTTGGCATGGTCTAGAATCACCTCTGGATGTCGGATCCAAACGCTCTGATGGCAAGCCAGGTCCCCTGACCTCAATACAATACAGCGTGTATAGGATATACCTGGCTTACGTGTCCATGATCATCCTGGGGCTCACCAGAACATTACATTCATCAGCTGGCTGTGGCCCAGCAAGAGGAGAGCACAAAGACTTCCCTGGATCGCCATCAGAGACAACTCATTAGCAGCAGCAACAATGCATGGATTGCAGTGAACAGTGCTTCAATGCTTCATTTAGTATTGAGAAGTTATGAAGTTCAAAGACATACCCTATGCTTCATAGTTCTATGGCTGTTAAGTTTTACTTGAAAAAAAAATGGAATGACTTGTCAACACAAATGACCTGCAAACATATCAAAGTTACATTGAAAATAAAACTGCAATAGGATTTGCAGACTTTTATCACCATGCCAAATTTTTTCATGTCAGTATCCCTATTTTTTTGTAGGCAGACTAATGTCTGTCATAATGCTACTTCAATGTTAGCATACACTCAAGAACATGCAGTCTTCAACAGTCCCTAATCTTTTTTTTTCTTTTCTATTTTGCATGGGTGGTGAGGATGTTCTACATCTCCTGATGCCCGATGCATGAACCACATTTCAACGTACCATACATCTAAACCATTTTCACATGCTTCCCCTATACTTCCGTTTTCCAACTGGGTTCTCACTAATTGAACTATAACCCTCATTACCAGCACATAAGCCCAAGGTGGTTTTAAAGTGCTGTGTTGACTGTACTGTTACACAGGCTCACCGTGGTTTTTCTCATTGAGAAGGGACCGCGTGGCTGGAATGAACATCTCCATCAGATCTGGCACTTTGCGGATGACACGGAATGCACACAGAATGGCCTGCAAAAACAACAGAAATCAATGAAACATGAACATGAAAAAGGTTAGGGTACAAGAAGAGACAGCAGGGATGGAATGGGGAAGTATGACAGCGGAGAACAAGGAGGAAGGGGAGGAGGTGGACTGGCGTCATCAACAAAGATTAGCTCATACTCTGATAGGCAGTATTCATTTGGCACCATCTTGTATTTCTGGTGTACATATGTGCCTTTCACAGAACAATATGTTTGTTACTTTGTGCTAAAACACTTGCATGCATGCACACACACACACACACACACACACACACACACACACACACGAACGGACATCAAGTCCCCCCTGTTGCCAAGAGCACACAAAGCTTAAAAGTGCCAGGGCTGATCAAACTACAGATTCAGATGTAGCACAGGACTACGCAGCACGGTCAAGATCAAATGACCTCAGAAAATGTGTAAACTTTCATGTCCCATCCCAGAATATTGATTGTTCCCATCACCTAAACTTTATTTAAATATTGCTCACCACCAACCTTTTTCTTGATGTAAGCGTTCGAGGATTTGATCATCTTCTCTATCTCTCCAGCCAAGTCTCGGCTCATTTTCTGTTGAGCAGATGGCTCCCATGGTGCAAAGCGCCAGACTTTGGATGTACTGAGTCTGATGTCCCAGGTCACTGCAAATATTATGAGCATTGTACACTGGTAACAAAATAACACAATTCTGGTCTTTAGCACTGTCACAGTAGGATAAAAAAAAAACACTCACTCACTCTCCATAACTGAAATATCGGACATAGCTCACTACACTCGTCTTCAGCACTGGATCTTTTCATCCATGCAATTTGACAGGTGTTACTGACTAGCATCTGCCAACATCTTTTTTTTTTTTTTAACCAATCTCAGAAAGCTTCGTATTTGACCTTTTTCGTCTCTAAATTCAGATTAAGAGACAATTTTGGGCCACTTCCTTGATGCCATTTGGCAGCAAGGCTTAAGACATTTACACCACCTGCATCATGATTATTGTTACGGATAGTCCCAGAAGTGGGCAATTTTCATTCATTAATAAGCTAAACTATTTCCCTCCTAGGCAACTTTTTCTATGTACAGCCTCTGAGCTGAGAGCCCTAGATGCTTTTCAGGCCCCTGATCTGAGACTTTTCCAGCGCGCTGACTAGTTTCAGGTTCCCTTAATTAAATGTTTTTTTTAAATGATTTGCTTTTCACTGAAAGATGGGGTTTGACTGGACTTGGACACAAATTTTCTTTAAAATCATGCCCCCAAAAAGTATTCCAAACAAAATGAAAGTAACACCATTCCTTGAAAGTGAAAATTTGCCAGAAAAAAAAATGACAGTAAAAATTATCAGTAAAAATGACACTGTCCTGTTAACAGTTATCACTTACTATGTCAAGATGTGATTCTCAATGATGTATCCTGATGAAAGGCAGATAAATCATTTTAAATTCTTGATCCTAACTCAAATGTGTCAGTTACATAAGATTTCATGTACCGAGTTAGTCACACACAAAAGAAGCCCAGTTTGTTGAAGTATGAATCATGGTCTGCACACTTTTTCAAGTTCACAGACTACAGGACTATGGCAAGACAGCAAATAAATCTATGGGGAAAAAATAATAATTTGTTACAGAAACAAGTAAATTTGATTGACATAATCATTGCACTGAAATGGGTTTGTCACTGATGCTGCCATTTCAATATCACCATTTGTTTTACAGCCATTCTTCATTCTAACAACAGAATTAACAGAATACACTCTTGAATCCTACAAAATTTACATCTATGATAGGTTTTCAACATTAGCTTGCCCTATACTTCAACTTGTAACAGTATTCAGCATAAAATGATCAGCAAATTCCACCAGCTGATCTTCATAATCTAGCACATCTGATCTCACAACATGCTTCAAAGCCTAGCCCAGTCATCACCGTTTATTGCTCAAAGCAACTGCAGACAATAATTACATTTAAACCTCAAATGTCCTTTCATACACAGTTATCATGCCTTCTTCAGAGTTTCCAAATAAATCTTTGTCAGATGGCATTTTTACACACAGCTTCAACACCAATCTTCCAGTGACATTTCCCCTCCGAGGCATTTCCCGAATTACACAAGGGTGTGTTCCTGATGCCTTATGCAGCCGCTAGTTTCCCAAACTATTAGAATTAATCATTCCGAAATTGAAAAGATATTAGATTTACTCACTTTTTCAAAGAGTTGGTGATGAGTAAGTGAACATCCTGGCGTTCGTCAAGCAAGAGCATAGCCCCCAGGTATCCAATTCTCTTGTCTGTGAATCGTGGAGAAGCTATCAGCTTCAGGCACTCCAACTGTACACAAAAGTATGCACAAGTCAAATTCAGCTTGAGTGAATGAATGAGCAAACAAGTGATTGAAAATCAGCGTTCTGTGTCTGTTTCTGCTTTGGGTCCATGCACTGTTCAGAAGCTTTTCTGAACATTGAATATTTAACATTAAATACTGAATTTAAATTTTCGAAAACTGTCAAATCAAATGGCAAAAAAAAAATAATTCTTTTTTTAATCTTACTGCTTTGCAGAACCCAGATAACACTATTAACTCTCAACTTCACATACTTTGTATATCTACTCCCAAGCTGTTTGCCTGAATGATCACCATCACCACCCACCATCCCCCCTCCAGCAGACAAATCCATACCAAAGACCTTTAACAGGAAGCAAGAGCTCTTCTCTAACCAAATATTTGTTCCACTTAAACAAAGAACAATAATGGTTACAAAGGCATTAATGTGCTGTTTATCTGGTATTTGTTATCAATTTTAACCATAACTTTCTGCTGCTTCACGGAAGATCATGACAAACACTCAGTGTTTAATATCTGAAATCAAACTACAGGAGAAGAAAATTAACTTTACCTGATGTAGCAAAGTCCAAGTGAAGGGTGACAATGGTTTTATATCATTATCCTGAGCTCTGATGAACATTTCTTGATAAAGAAATAATATAAATGATATATACCAACTTTCACTCATCTCTGACATTTCCTTCAAAATGAGCGAGAACAGCAACTGGAGCAAGCACTCAATGAAATATGGAACTACGAAAAACTTTAAATTGGACTTGTTGCCATAATTCAACCAAGTCCTCAGCAAGACAAAAAAAAATAATAAAATCATGACCTAATAAAGAACATTCATTCTTTACACTCATCAATTATTTTGTTATCTATCTACCAAATGCTACCTGTCCAAAGTGAGCTGGGTAACCAAGCATATGAATGTAAAGTAGTTTGGCCACATTGCGACAGCGATAGGTGTTGTCCTGGTCACGGAACGAGTCACGAATGGTGGCACATTCCTTGTTGACCACACTGCGCTCGTCAGCTGCAGTCCGTGCTGACCTGATCTCTCTGATCAGATCACGAAGCCGCTTTGGGGTCGGCATGGCGGACACCTGCAAAGTATAAAAAAAAAAAAAAACTACAAAGTTTCTTTTGCTGTTCCATAAACACATGGGAAATAGAAGCAGAAGGTAAGTTAGAATGGAGTTTTCGAAGGAAAAACTAATCACATAAAAACATTTTATCATTATAATTTGGTAAATAACCACTGGAACCAACATAAAAACAATTTTTCAAAGGACAAAAGAAAGAAAAAAGAAAAACTGAAAAGCTCCACTTTTGGATACACTGATTATTGTAAATACAATGATTTTCAGTCTTCAAGGCACCTTGGATGAAAAATGTCACCCAGTGATTTTTCAAAAGAAATCCATTTCATCCATAAACAAATTGCTTCTGAATGTAGGTCAAATAATGTTTGAAATATACAAACCAAATCTACACACTATCCACGCCAAAGGTCCACTGATGGAGCCAAAATTAACTGTATAAATAATGGCATGACTCTGGTTCAGAAACTCCTGTTGTCATAAATTCTCTTCATGGCAAGCAACAAACACCATATCATCCATATGGCTCGGACAATCAGTGTGACAACTGTGACATTTTGTTATGGGTATTTATTACCAGCAGAATCAACTCATGGTGAGACACTGTTAGGTGGATGCCTACATGATATGTACGCTCTGCATACAAAATACACCTACATCATTACATGTGCTTACAAGTTTGTCAACTAAAATCACAAACTCAACTCAACTCTTAGAACACCCAAGTATTACCAAGTATTACCAGTAATGGCTATCGTGAAAATTACAATGTAACATGGTCTGAGAAAAAAACTTCATATCATTTCCATACCACAACGCTATTATGACTTTCAAACTGTAAAATCAGTATCCCGTTTCGTACCTTCTTATATGTACAAATCCTGGAATAAAAGGGATGCATGCTTCATAAAAATCCAGGAACAAGGGAAAAGTATGACAGACAGAAAGCTTTGAATGACATAGTTACTGGATATGGAAGAAAGATCCAGAGAGATATTAAAAAAAGCAATTATGCAAAGCAACAAGCAAAAGAACATGACCAGATTCCCTTCTTCAACATACACTGGTACAGAATGAGCCAATATATACAGACACAAAACAAGGTGCAAAATAAACAATGCTTATTCTATACAAAACAGGAAACAGACACGTTTTTCTTACAAAAGTCTTCTTCAAACATCACAAATGAAAAAATATAATTCACAAAACAATTCCACCCAGATGGCTTTCTAAACTGGTAAAGTTAAAATGAGAGAGTGAAGGCTATTCATTGTTTCAAAAACAAAACAAAAAAAATGAAAGGGTAACACACAGCAAGGCAAAGCCTTACCACTGCCATTAAGTTTAATTTTCACAGTTACAGTCATACTTTACATAAATATGAACTGATTTTTTTTTCAAAAAAAAAATTAAAAAACATGAGTATGGATCAATAAGACTATGGACTAGCAAAGGAAATCTGACTGCCATTTGAAATCCAATTGAACTAGATTTGTTCTGAAGAAGGAAAAACAACAATCTGCTTTTGTATGCACTTTCAGGTACACTATCGAGACACATTCATCTCAAAACTTTCTTGTTCTTTATCATCAGCACTACTGCTAATAGATACATCCATACCCAAGTAAATGAATACTTACTACTATTTTGACTGATGAACAAAGAACAACAAGAATGTAAGTTACAGGGGGAAATACCAATAGAATCTATATCAATGAGTTAAGACACCAGCTATATCTACGTTCTAATGTTACCAAATGATTTGAGATGCTACTCTGTTTTGGCACTAGGTTATTAGCAAAACTTGAATAATGGATCCTTAATACAACCGACGTATAGATAACTTAATACAAACTGCCACAATGAAACCACCGCATATTAATTGATAAATGGCATATATACACCACACTGGCATTGGAATTTTATGACAAAACAGCATGTTACTGTTAATAAAACAATGATGTTTCTAGATGTCATCCTTCTATTAACTGTCCTTAGATTCTGCTAAACCCATGTGGTACAATCAAATGTTTACCTTGCAGCAGGACAAAAAGTATGATCTGGGGACACTGACATTCAAAGGTGTCTACTGCTATGAAATTCAAAACCTCAACTGAAATAGTCTAACTGTATTTCATATATTTCTTAAAATGAACTTTTTCCATTTTCACTAATTTTTTTTTTTTAATGATACCTTTCTTTAGCTTAATGCTAAAGATACCTTTCATGTAGCTTAATGCCAAACAATGTGTCTTGCACAGAGTTCACTTCTCCATTTAAAACATTTCCCTTCTTCCTACCAAGAACTTGCCCAGCTTTTAATAGCATCAAATTCTCCATTCCAAACAAATCATTTCTCTTCTCCCATGAAGCATGTCATCAGCATACCATTTGCATTTTTCTATTAGTGGTCAACATTCTTAGAATTCACAAGACATGGAAATGAGATGAATCATGAAACTGCCACTGTGAGGCTATAACTTTAAAGCTACTGCCCTCCAGTCAGCTAATCATAATGAACATGTGAATGCAGATTACTGAAGATGGAAAGGTTGCCTAGCATATAAAAAACAAACACAAAAAAAAACCTTGCCTATAAAGCAAGAAAATCCATGGACATGATGTTCAAATCTTGTACATGGCAGGTTTTCTTCCCCCTTTCTGCTCCACAATAAGTGATGGTCTCAGTAACGGTAATTTGGATGAGATGATAAACAAACATCAAATACATAGTACTTACTTGGAGCATGTAAAGAAAAATATTTTCAAATCTTTTTGCAAAAATATGGCAGTTTTTCTTATTTTTCAGCACAAAAATTCACTCTGATGGGCAAACACATACAGATTTTTTTTTTTTTTTTCTCCCCTAATTTCATGGAGCACAACTAGTTCTTCAGTGATACGCTCTCCATGTCTCCATGTTGAGAACAGCTGAATTTCAATGGAGAAATCTATCTAACAAAAGCCAGACAATTTATTGTTCTATCAACTGAAGTTTGTTCATGTGCATGAGAACAATCAGCTGTACTTCACAGTAGAACAGCATCTGCCATTCATCAATTAATGAAGTTTGTTCACATGCATGAGAATAATCAACTGCTTCACAGCAGAATAAAATTTGCCTTTTATCAGTTAAGAGTTCTTCCATCCACATTCAAAATACAACTCTAAGTTCCACTCAACAGTCAATTAAAAAAAAAAAAAAAAAAAAAAACTATTACAATTCGCGACACTTGTTTCAACAATTCTGGGGGCAAAAATGTTAACATCTGATGTAAATGGGAAAGATCAATCCTATAATAATGTACCGTGCACAGATTATTTATTGTATATGTACTGATGGGCTTGCAACTTGACACAATAAACCAAGCCAAGAAATTGACAGGAACAAAGCAAGAGAGTAAATAACAGAAAAAAGCAAATATTATTCTTAACAGCAACACTGATAATGACACCTTCACTTACACTTACAATACAAATTATACAGATCACAAAATCGTATCCCATTCCAGTGCCAACATGCTGTTACATAAGTATGTAGTGCTATGTTATGCAGCTGCTATCAATATAATATCAGTTTACCAATTACACAGGTTCTTTCAATTTTGTGTACAAAGGCAGGTTCCAATTATATTATTACATCAGTTGCAAATTTTCTATTCACTGTTTCAATTTCACTATCACCATAACGATTTTAAAAATCAATTCAACTCAAAATCAAATACAATGGGAATGAAACCCTGCAAAAGCAATGCTTGTGAACATGCGCTACAAATGTATACTTACAGTCAACTGCTCTGCAGCTCGTAGTAATTTAAAATCAACTCATCAACATATATGTCTAACACTGCCAGAGACAAATGTCTACTTTACATGTGTCTGTATAGAGTATCATTACTTTCAAAGGGTCATGAGTGCTAATCCTGCTGGAGCAGTATATTATACAGTCATACAACTAATGGAAAAAGAATATCTGTTTATCTCAGTTAAAACATTTATTTGGACTCAAATCAGCTAACTCTCAGTTAAAACATTTATCTGGACTCAAATTAGCTAATTCTTAAAGCACCTGCACATTTCCCAAAAGAGTCCATAAAAACTAACACTTACCCTCCCTCCCAGCCATTACCAAGTGTTACCGTTTGTAAGCAATCAAAATGCATGCATGCATGCATGATGACAGATACAAACTTCAGGGTATCCATACATCCACAAAGAAACCAAAACAAAACAAAAAAAAACGAAAGAAACATGAAAGCTGCACAAACTTACACCAAAATTCATAACAAGCGTGAAATGAGAGGGTCCCGTTTATTCTGTTGAAATAAAAAAGTTAACACTGTAATTTCTGCCCTTTATTTGCATAAAAGGGTCAGCCTTTTATTGTGCACTTACCAAATTAACTTCAAACATATGTAAAAAAAAAGTGCAAAAAACAAAAAGCCATGATTATGACAGCACTGAAAACAAAAATGGTGCAGCAAAGTTGGTGATGATCACAAAGCTTCCCCTCACCTTCCTTCCCCATCCCACTTTACCCAGCCTCCTTTTCCTGTTGTAGTCATTAAGCATGTAACATTACTTCCCAGTCACATAGCTTAAAGCAGCCCTGGCCTTGCTGCAAGACAGATCTTTCCCCAAGTCATCTCTTGTTGATTTAGTACTTACATTTGTCTTTCCAAATATGTCAACAACAATGGGGGCAGACTACTTAAAGCCTTGTCACAGACATCTTGCAGTATATTAACTAAAAATGTATTTTCAAAACATACCATCAATGTTATACATATAGAACATTTCCATAACTACTTTTAATTCTGGACAGATTTTTTTTTTTTTTTTTTTTTTGGGGGGGGGGGGGGGATCAATCAAAAGGTCTCTCCATCACTACTATCCCTCCTCTCCTTCCTACATTACAAAACAAGAGGGAGGGGAGGTAAAGTGGAGGCAAGGCTAGGAAGACTGTGATAATGAGTGGGGGCGCTTTAATTTGTAGTTACCCCTAATCAATGGTACATTCCCCCTGCCTCCTTCTACCAAATTTCTGTTTAACAGCAAACAAGTGAAAACGAAATAAACCATAGTTCAATCAAGATTATTTCCACAAATATAATGTGGGAACAAGCCATTTTAGTGACAGGCAGCAGCAAGAAATGAGAAAACTGTAAACACTGAGAAAGAATGAAAGACAGAGAACCACCAGAGCAAAACAGCAACAAACAAAAACAAAAAAAAAATGAAGAGGAGGGGGGGCTGAAATGATAGGTATTTCTCTACCAGATGCCCTCCCCTAATTTCTTTTTTGTTCGTTTTAAAAGCCACTTTAAATTTCCATTTAGCTCTCTTTTCCAAGTTTCTTTCCTACAGCACATTCCAAAGCTGGACAAGGATATGTATTCAAATCATTCCAACTGCTGTTCTTTGATTGATACTGTACTTCATAATGAATGAAGTAAACCAGGTAAGGTAAAGTAAGGTTGCTTATAGCCAGGCCGACTGCAAAGGGCCATATCAGGGCTGTCACCACGTTAAATCAACTCACAAGTCATCAAAAAACAAAACAAAAAAAAAAAAGGCATTAACCTATTTCTTTAAAATACACCTTCTAAAAACACACCAGAAACTTCGTTAAAAATCTTTCTTCCGTAAAATCTTAGATCAGATGAAAAATGTTAAAGCAAATCATTTAACCTTTCATTGCTGGACTTTTATCATTCCATAGTAACTGATTCTTGACAAATCTCAATTGTGTTACAGAGGTATCACCCAAGACAAGAGCACAATGGACTATTGCCCAGATTCATTTCCTCTAACCAAGCTGATACAGCACTAGCTCTAAGAATGCAATGAGTACCTTTTTACACAGCATTATCAAGTACTGGCCAAATGTTTTGTTTTGTTTTTTTTTACCAGCATCCCCAAAATCTATGCCAGTAACAGTCTTATAAAGTAAAATGTCTCTGTCCCATGCTTATAACTGAAGCCAGTAAAAGCACCAAAGAATCCACTATGAACACATAAGGCTTCATTTTTTTTTTTTCAACTACACAAGAGTTCACACACACACACACACACACACATACACAAAGTCAAAGCATAGTAAGCATATCATTACCAATATAAATCAAATTTTCTTTCTACTTCCATCTCTGTTAACTTCAGACTTCAGGCTTAAATAAATTTCTTCCAGTTTCTGAATATCAAATATCAATACTAGCGTACGCAGGACGAAAGATGATAACTGATATCTTTCCAACCATCTAAATTTAATCAAAAAACAGGAAACTTCCTCAGAAATAATATTTTTAAAAACACACGCACACACACACGGCAGTCCAATGTAAGAATTATCCAGCTTCTACCTACCTCCATTTTTCACTGAATCCCACCGATTTCAGGGGGGGGGGGGGGGGGGGGGGGGGGAGGGGGGGGGGGAGTTCTCAGGAAAAAAAAAAAAGGCATGCAAGGTAAGGTAAGATAATGTTGCTCATAGCCCAGCCAACCACAAAGGGCCATATCAGGGCTGCCACTGCGCTGAAGTCAACTCACAAGTCATTCATTCACACAACTCTTTAAATCACATCAGGTGGAACATCCTGTAAAATGTTAGTGTGTAACATGCAAGTCCCAATACTCTAAAGGAATGTTTCATTGTGAGTGGTACATGACATGGAATGCACCACGGAGCTTCTTCACTCTTTAAAAGGTACGAAATGAGCAAAATACAAATGGCCATGTTCATCCGGCATAGAACCATTTCTTCTTGTGACCACCAGAGGTAGATGAGAGGAACTAGACTTGGACAAATCTGATAGAGTTTGTTATCCGTCTGTGTATTCCAATCTTCCTGCCAGTGGTCTCTGACATCATTCTTAACGTTTGGTTTTAGATCTGTGTAGGGGAGTTTCCCTGTTGTGGCATTCTTGGCCAAATGATCAGGCATTTCATTTCCCTCCGATGCCAACATGTCCAGGAACCCAAGCCAGAACTATGTTGTGACCTTCCACTTTCAATGAGGTAAAAAGTTTTTTAAAAATGTAGAAGTTCAGGACACAAGGTATTTCTGTAAACTAAGCAATGCTATTGCCAGTTTAGCACTTCTGAACACTGAGAAATGCATACATTATGCATACACTGTCAAGATGAAATACTCAAAAAATGTAGACCAGCAAGTGTTCCTGTGAAGTATTAACTAAACTGATAAATCTTATTTTAAAAGTTTTAACTAAATCTTTCTGGTAATTTATACATACTACAGACTGTATTTCATGCATCTGTAAATGTGTGTGTGTGTGTGCAAGTGTGTGTGTATGTGCATTTGTGTTTCTATACACAATGTGTCTGTGTGCATACATGCATGCTTACATGCATGCTAGCATGTGCATGTGTGCATACGTGTGTGCGTGCGTGCATGCATGCATGCGTGTGTGTGCCTGCATGTGAGTGTATGGGTGTGACTGTGCATGCATATGTGTGTGTGTGTGTGTGTGTGTGTGTGTGTGTGTGTGTGTGTGTGTGTGTGTGCACATGTGTGTGCGCACACGTGCATGCACACGCTTGCATGTGAGTGAGCGTGTGTGTGTGTGTGTGTGTGTGTGTGTGTGTGTGTGTGTGTGAATGCACTATGCATTTTGTCAGAAATAGTCTATCAACTGCTTCTGATCGGTTTCAGGTATTAAGGATAAAATTATTCACTGCAGGTCAAAATGTAAGGTTAATTTTGAAAAATGATTGGCCTGATTTCAATCATGCATAGACACGGGGATGGAGAAGTATGACCTATGGAACAAAATTCGTCATAGGCTGGGCAGCAGCGGGGAGGGAGAGAGGCGGGAGGTGGTGTGGATGAATTCAGCTTAAACTGAAAGTGTTATCAAACAGAAAAAGAACAAGTTCATAAAACAATCTTGGTGCCGATGACTCTACCTCTGGAAACTGTGTTACTGCCTATGCCGCATTAATTAAATTAGTCATGATGAAATGCATGAAATACTTAACTAAAACCAATACTAAAAAAATGCATGCACACCTGTTTGTTGAATGGACAGTTTTGTGTACACCAACTTCACTAGTTATTCTTCAGAGACATGCTGAATCATCATCTGCAACACTGTTGATTATTTAGTCAATGCCGAGTGGTTCTTAGAACTTCACAGCCAACGGAAATAGACGGCGAAATGCATTTCCACTTCGGTCTTTTAAACTGTGACCAAAAGACTTGTCATGATGGTCCGACATTAGCTGATCGATGTTCGCCTGATACATTCCTATGGTAAAAGCATGACATGCCAGTGAAAATGTGTCACTATGCCTGCTGTGTATGAGTGTGTGCATGTGTGGCCAAAGGATAACGGGGTTGAAGGGGTGGGGGGATGGAAAGGAGAGAAAAATGTTAAATGCTATGTTCAGTGAGATTGTGCCACTTCGTCTCTGTATACGTATATGTGTGTGTGTGTGTGTGTGTGTGTGTGTGTGTACATGTGTGTGTGTGTGTGTGTGTGTGTGTGTGTGTGTGTGTGTGTGTGTGTGTGTGTGCCCGAGTGTGCGCGTCCATGTGTGTGTGCATACATGTATACGCAAGTGTGTGTGGCAGCAAGAAAGAGTGTGCACTCATGTGCCTGAGTGTGAGGTGGTCTGTGTTGTACACAGACCGAGTCACTGTGTGTGTTGTCAAGGAAGCATCATCTGTCATATTCACAGAATTTTCAAACACATTAATCAATGGGTTTTTAATATGGCCTAAATGTGAACTAAAGAAATACAAAGATGTATGTGGTAAACGTTCCAGGTGCAAGGAGTGCCTTAAAACACAGACCAATATTTCATCTCAAGTTAGATCAACAGATGTAATACTTCTCTGATTAACATGATCACTCCTGCCATTAGTGCCAAATGTACTAAATGTAGTGATACTATTGTCCAACTTTAGTGCATTTCACTTTTTCTCCTGATACCCATTAACATCCTTCAAATCTTTACTCTGCAAAATTGTTTCCCATTTCAGTGCATAAAAAATAACGTTATCTGTTGATCTGATACTTGACAACAGTAACTCTTTTTCCACATCTAAACTGCAAATGTGTGACCATACTAATGTGTATTAGTGTAAACACATACTAATACACATTCAGAGCTCTCCCAAATCAGCTTTATTTTGTATTCACTCCTGTTTCTTAGATATGTTTATGATCAACTTCATTCAACACAAGAATATTTTGCCAAAGAAGACTTAAGTCGTTAATTTACGGCTGAACCTTCTTCTTCTTCGGGTTGAGCAGCCACAATCAACTTGCTGATTTTTTTTTGCTGCTGAAGTAATCAATGGAAAGAAAGTTCCATGGAAATCACTATGAACAAAAACCAAAACAGTAAATATGTGTACCTTATGAATTCACTCAAGTCCGCACCTATTAAAATACACAAGGCTACAAAACTCAAATGGACTGGTGGTCATCTGCGTTTTGTCTGACAATGACTCATCGAGTCATTCGAGTTGATTATCACATTGCACTTCCAACTAATTTGAACAGACTGATTATTGAACTAAAAGATGTAAAACGCATACAACACTTGTGTGATTACCTAATTACATCAGTATGCTATGACAATTTCACAACCCCGTTACACCTGTGTATTATCCACTTGCTATTTAGCATACGACAGTGGCAAGGTGGTAGGTGGGTCGTCATTGTCGGAAAACAATGCAGCACCCAGATAAAGCGAAAAGATACATTTCTATTCAAAGAGCCTATTCTAGGGCATTATCTTTGTGCTAAAGTACAGACTTACCAAAATTTTTCAGCTTCAACACAGGGTGTCAGCAATTTATTGATAGTCTGCAGACCACTCTCAACCAAGATGGCTTCTGGTACTCAACGAAGTGAAGCGGTGCGACTACAAAATATTTCCTTATACTTTGCTTCGTATCTAACGTTAGGTGTAAGAGAGTTTTTTAAAACGTATTTTTCTGGATTGGATTATAACTTTCATATATAACAAAGCAAAATTGTATACAATCCTCTGTTGCAGATAATTTTTTTGTTCTGAATATGCGCAGTAATTAATACAGAAAAGTAGTTCGTCGACCCGTGGCAAGTGATTGTGATGTCATTTCCTTAGCAGGGGAGATAAACATGAAAATTAATCGCCAATGTCTGACGATACTTTCTGCGCAAGAAGAAATCTATCACCTTTTTTTTTTTTAATGATGATAATGATTATCGATGCTTGTTTCGACATGCAATATCTACTACCAGAACGGATTGTATAGGTCTGTTACTTGCTTTTCATCCAATGTTCTTTTTGTGTTTCCTGGTGAACCGATGCACCATCTGACACGCCCACTTCGCGCTGAGTGCGCAATCCGTTGGCTTAGTACTGCCTGCCAAAGTTAACCTGGAAATCGACCGGTGCAGGTTGATGACTTCGCGTAGACAAAAAAAAAAAAAAAAAAAAAAAAAAAAAAACCAGTGAAATAGATGAACAACACTTTCTAAGGTTTTGTTTGTTTGTTTGTTTTTGTTTTGTTTTTTTTGTTTCAATTCGTTGCAAGAAAATGAGAAAGGGCAAAAGACCCGCTGAAGACATTCTGCATGGCCACTTTGATAACGGCACCGCACAAAATCTGTTCACTTTGACACACAAGGGGACATCGACTGCAACTTGCAAAACCCTTCAGTGGACTAACATTATTTGTAGGTTTTAATTTGCATAGTTATAATTTTGTATCTGCCTTATCACAGAAACGCTTAATTTTTCTAAATGCGTACTTATTTTTTCTAAATCATGGAAGGATTATAGCCTCCGTACTAATTTATTAATATGAAGTCAATGTCTGCAAAGTGAATAAGTAAGTGAAGCAGTTCCGTCAGTATGTCGATGTTTGCTGCCTAATAACAAGAGGGGAAGAAAAAAAAAAACGAAGAAAACAAAATCTGTAAAGAAAAGATACGGAGACTAAACTCTGAAAGAAACCAATGACTCGGCGCGGAACTTTTCTGTGACCGCCCCGAGGCTCGGCGATTTCAAACACCAAGTTTTGCTGATTTCAGACTCCCTGCGTAGCGGATTTTAAATTCCAAGTCTTGTTGAATTCAGACTCCCACACTAGCTGATTTCTCTCCTATCCGCGCATTAAGAGACTGCAATACATTTATTTCCATTAGCGAGCTGTCCCTTTGCAACGTGCTAATGCACGGCTTGTGTTCTTCTTCCCCTTTCTGCAGCTGGTTGCAATCGTTACGTCGTCGATTACGCTATCACATTTTGGGAGGGCCCGAAATGCTTTGAGAAACAAAAATCCATTTATTGCATTCATCAGTGTGTCTGCTCAGAATCTAGTAGAAAAAAAAATCAGACACATGAATGTGACGGATGCATGGAACACTGTTAAGACTGAGGTACTTTCATCAATAGACACATGTGTTCCTAAGGTGAAGGTTGGTTATGGAACCAGTAAGCCCCTGTGGATGAATCCAGATGTGACGGCAAAGATAAAGAAAAAAAAAAGGCATACAAGAAGTACTTGCAAACTAGGGAAGGATTGACTATCTGCATTATACTAGAGCCAGAAACCAAGCTAAGAAGTCTTGTAGGGAAGCAGTTAAACTTTAGAAAGGACAGTTGCTAAGAATGCTAAAAAGAACCCCAAGGCTTTCTTTGCTTATACACGTTTTAAGACCAAAACTAGAGAAGGTGTTGCAGACTTGAAGGATGGACAGCGCAAAGCATCAACAGATGAGGGCAAGGCTACACTTCTGAATGCCTTTTTCAGTAGTGTTTTTACGGGATGAGGATCTTAGTGATCTATCGTCCTGCGACGAAGCAAAGGTAGACTCAGCTCTATCAGATATAGTTATTAGTCACGGGGCTGTGCGTAAGAGACTGTAAGGTTTGAACCCAAGCAAGTCATCAGGACCAGATGGTTTCCACCCTCGTGTACTGAAAAAATTAGCAAACGAACTTGCAGAGCCACTTTCTTTAGTGTTTCAGAAATCCTCAGTGAGGGTATTTTACCATCAGATTGGAAAGACGCTCAGGTTACTCCTCTTTTTAAAAAGGGAGACAAGAGTACACCAGGCAATTATCGCCCAGTTAGACTTGCACGTGTAGAGTGCAGAGTTATGGAGGGCATTGTTCGTGATAGTGTTATTCATCACTTAACCAGTAATAAATTCTTGTCAGAGTGTCAGCATGGTTTCATATCAGGCAGATCGTGTACCACGAACTTGTTGACCACGTTGGAGAATTGGACCGACATGTTAGACTCTGGGTCTTCAGTAGATGCGATATACCTAGATTTCGCTAAGGCATTCAATTCCGTTCCTCATGAGCGGCTCTTAAGAATATTGAAGGCTCAGGGCATTTTAGGACAGACACTTCAGTGGATCAGGAGTTTTTTTGGTTGGGTGCCAGCGAGTTAGTGTGAATGGAGCTGCATCAGGATGGACGGCAGTGAAGAGCTGTGTGCCACAAGGCAGCGTGCTGGGGCCAGTGTTGTTTGTGGTGTTTTATTAACGACCTTCCAGGCGTTGTGTCCAGTTTCTGTTCAATGTATGCAGATGATACAAAAGTGTACAAACAGGTAGACAAAGAAGAGCATAGAAAACAGCTTCAGAATGATTTGGACAATCTTGTCAACTTGGCAGATACATGGCAGTACGTTTTAATGCTGACAAATGCAAGGTCTTGCATTTAGGCAAGAAAAACCCACAGTTCAATTATGATATGAGAAAACATGGCAGTGAGAGAAAGTTTGTTTGCAGTTACTGAGTTAGAGAAAGATCTGTGTGTGAATGTGGACAAGGAACTGAAATTTTCTAATCACATTGAGATTCAGGTGAACAATGCTAATAGACTCTCCTTGGTCTTATCAGAAGATGTTATTATCATTGGATGCTGAATCCATGAAACTTTTGTTTGTTGCATTCGTTCGTCCACATGTAGAGTTTGGAAATGTTGTGTGGGCTCCACGTCTAGAAAAGGACAAAAAAACTTGTTGAGGGAGTACAAAGGCAGGCAAGCAGGACTGAAAGGTTTGAGTTATGAGGAAGGCTAGAAAAGATGAAACTACCCAGTATGTCTTACAGAAGGATAAGAGGAGCTCTTATAGAAGTATATAAGTATACACATGGACTGTTCATGTTGGAAAACTCCTTGTTAGAGAAAGAGGTTTGGACAATCACCAAGGGGCATAGCTTTAAACTAAAAGATCACAGATGCAGCACAAGTCTTCGACAAAACTTCTTTTCTCAACGTGTGGTGGAGATTTGGAACCGCCTTCCTTCCAGTGTTGCTGAAGCACCTTCCTTGAACAGTTTTAAAAACAGATTGGACTGTGTCATGAAACAGTACATATATAGTTTAGATGTGCCCCCCACCCTTAGTGTCTGACAAAAAAAAATCAGTAGTTTTTAGTAAAAAGTTTTAGATAGCTTTAGATTATAAGAAGGAAAGAGCTGAGACTGAAAAAGAATCGGCAATAGGCCTAAAGGCCTACCTGTATTTGGAGCCGACTATGCTGTGCTATGCTATGCTATGCTATGATATGCTATGCTATGCATCCATTCGTCGAAGACTCTTGATACGAAAGTGTCGATGGTCTTGGCCTCAGATACCTCTTGGAGCAGCGCAATCCACTATTTGAATGTTCCCGGCAGAAATCAAAACTGCTGGAACTGGGTTCGCCCGTGCAGCTGTGAGAACTGATGACTGTGTCCTTGTCGTTGGCGTGGTGGCAGCGGCGTGAACTTGCTCTCGACGATGTTTCGCGTCTTACAAACTGAGCATGGCCAAGTGAGCCGTCTTTCTATGCTCCTGGGGAGAGGTCCGTTTTAGGTCTCGAATCATGGTGGAGGCGTTGGACGTTATTCTACATCGTCACATGACAAACTGCGCCGCTCGGCACTGGATGGCTTCAATGCGATCGAAGCGTTGTTGAGAGTGTAGTTGGAAGTACGTGTACACTGAAGAGTGGGGCAAACGTACGTTTGTAAATCATCTCCTTCATCTTACTTCGATCCACTTATCAGGGTTTTTGTTAAGGAAGCCGAAACATCGGTGAAACAGAACTCCAACTTCTTCTTCTTCTGCAGCGTTCCAGTATCTGGTAGCGTGCGAACTTGTGTTTAACCCAGTTGGGATACTCACACTATACTCAAGAGTATAGTAAGTTCACTCCAACTTCGATGAGTGCAGAAATTTGTGGGAAGAGGTTGTGGAAAAAGATAGATAAAAGATATGGTAGACAAAAAAGACAGCAGATGACAGTACAGCAAAGGAAGAGACAGAGTTACCGAGAGCGAAAGGAAAAGGGGACGTTACTAGCACAGAATGTCCAGAAGGAGCGGGAACTATTTGTACAAAAGACCACCCCCCCCCCCCCCCCCCCCCCCCCCCCCCCCGCTATCCCCACGGGGGAAGAACTCCATCAAACTAGAAGAAGCATGAATACAGTATAGTAATCATCTCAGAGAAAAGCAAAAAAATATGTTTCAATAGTTCTAAACAATAAACATTCAGTAGGCAACATCGACACCGGAAGAAGTAGACTGCTTCAGAAATCTTGGGTCCATTCTGAGCCCTGAAGACGGCAGCTCAACAAAGCTACTATGTCTACCATGATCGGATTGTCATCTAGGTGAAAAGAAACGGGTCTTTCGGCTTCCTGGACAAAATTTTAACTCCATAACTCACAGGAGATACCCGGTATCTTTGTCTACTGATCCGAGAACTACATACAGTGACAGAAAATGCCGACCTCTAAATATCCAAGTAGGCTAGCTAAGAACTATGAATCCTTCAGATGAATGTTCTGCGTCTCACACAGGAACATAGGATAAATGACTATTTCAGGCAGATTTACTAGCAGACTTTCTTTTTTTTTTCTTTTCAAATGGCTTGCGAGTTGACTTCAAAGCGGTGACAGCCCTGACATGACCCTTTGCGGTCGGCTGGGCTATAAGCAACTTTACCTTACCTTACCTTACCTGACAAGAACCTCTCCCTGCGGTTCTCATAAACCGTTTTTCAAATTAGCAGAGCAAAGATGGATGATAGAGGGAGTGCACGTGCGCCCTATCCATCTTACACACGCATGTTACCTGATTCCATACCATTATCACCAGACTGCACACATTTCAAGTTGGGCCTTTTCTTCTTTTTTTTTTTTTTTTTTTTGTTTTGTTGTTTTTGTTTTTGCTTTTGTTTTTTTTTTTTTTTTTACGTGGTAGGATGCACCTGATCCCCATGGCAATATCGGGTGTTTCATGCCTTCGAGTTACCCTTGGACTTCCAAGTATACCCTCTCACGACAAGTGATCCATTCTTGCCTGATATGGTCATACATCTCATCACTCCCCAGTCCAAGACAAGACTGTAGGGTGTGATTTAGGATGTACATCACAGAGGCAAAACCCTGGACAAAAATCAAAGTTAATCTTGGATTAAAGGACTGGGCTGGCTTACCAATCTGCTTGCTACCTGTGACGCGTGGCGCGTGGGCAGGAGGCTGTGGAGATCCTTATGTTGGGGACGGCTACACAATGTCACTGCACGCCTTTGACCCTCTGGCAACGGACAACAACAACAACAACAACAATAATGATAATAAAAATCATGGTCTGGAACAGCTGTGATTTCAAGAGCATGGAAGCGTGGTTTCTGGATGGAGTAGATGACTGGGAATGCACAGTAAACCTGCTGATGGGAGAACCACCCAGAGATCATCAGGAAGAGTGGCTTGAGACCGAATATTTGTCCTCTACTCAGATTCACAAGAACAAACGATTCTGATCGAACCCACTGTGCCATACAAAAGCAGAATGGAGCAATGTCACACCTACAAGGTCGAGAAGCGTCCCAGTCTGGCCAGCATCTTGAAAGAATCTGACTTCCAGGCCTAAATCCTCGCTATAGGGGTTGGAACAAGGAGATTTGTAGGCTCATGAACCTATGATCTCAACGAAACTGCTCGGGATCTCTGGTAAGAAGAGCACCTGAACCCTGAAGGCAGTGGGAGATCCGGCTCAAAAAGAATTCCAGCTGGATCTGGTCGAGGAGGAACAAAAGTGAATGTTGTAAGGCTTGCTTTTCGTAAGTTAGAACAGGTGTCCACCAGCTATTATTTGGGTGAGACATCCATCGGAAAAGGCACGCCTTGAAACGCCCACCCATCCAAAAATTGTGGGTTAGAATCCGGCAGGGCCAGGAAAAAAAAACGAAAAAAAAAAGTTTGCGAGAGAAAGGCATCTGAGAGTCATAATCTGTATGTTTCCCGGGCTCCTTAAAGTATAAGGAGTTCAGAGCCAAAACACTTGTCTGAGGAAGGTTGTTTCGTCGAAGGCCTTCTGCTGTCAAGCTCTCCGTGGAGTTTCTTCGCACCAAAGGTAGACTTACCGCCACAACCTCTGTCTACGCTATGGTGATAGTTGTGTGTGTGTGTGTGTGTGTGTGTGTGTGTGTGTGTGTGTGTGTGTGTGTGTGCGCGCGCGCGCGCGCGCGACTGTGTGTGTGTGTGTGTGTGTGTGTGTGTGTGTGTGTGTGTGTGTGTGTGTGCACAACTTGCTCTGTCTACACTATGGTGATCTGTGTGTGTGTGTGTGTGTGTGTGTGTGTGCGCGCGCGCGCGCGCGCGCGCGCGCAGGCGCACGTGCGCAATGGACACAGAGAGAGCGAGAGAGAGAGAGAGTATGGATGTGTGTTGTTGTTGTTATAGTTGCTTCTGCTGTTGCTGTACTTCAGACTCTCTTGAGGGATTAGCTATCTGCTTCGCTAGTGTGCATTTTGGAGTTAAGCAACGTACTGTGGGTTTCATTCCGTGGGCCGATATACAATCCTTATCCATAGCTGAACGTAACATCAAGTCTGTTTGTTTTGCATAGTACATTCATTAACAGATTATCTCTTTTCAAAGATTTTCATACACAGTACAGTGTGGTGTACCTTCGCCCCTGGACAAAACGTTTTAATGTGACACGCATCCGCCTTGGCTTAAGACAGTGTCTGACTAAATTGACATAGGCTAGAACACCAAGGCTACATCAAAATGTTGTTATGCTCTGCATAATTATGCGGGGATTGTCTTCAGTCGTGACAAGCTCCTAGCATAACATTATCAGTCTCGAAAATCACTCGAGGTCGGAGTGTGGCTGCTCATGTGTCGGGGTAATCAAAAACGGTCACACACGTAATGTTCTCATCCCCAGCTGATGCATTTGTACCATAGTGTTCAAGTACTTCGGCTGTTCGGATGATCCCTGGAGCCTTTTAGCCAGGGTACGACAACAACAATAACAACCATGTGACGCGCTTAACATCCCCCCCCCCCCCCCCCCCCCCCTTTCCCCGCCCCTTCATCAACCACTCCAGCTATCTGATCGTGAAACACAGCACAGAAAACAAGGTGTATTGAGAATCAAATGAATAAAACCCAGTCATTTGTCTCACACACACACACACACACACACACACACACACACACACACACTTGCGCGCGCGCGCACGCACACACACGCACGCACGCACGCACATATACACACATTGTAGAAAACAAGCAATTTCAATCACACCAAGAAGGCAATATATACTAACCGAAACTGACTAACAATTCTTCCTTCTAAAAGTTATTTGACAATCACACACCAGTTGAAAGATCGATCGATTCGAGCTACCGGCTTGATGCAGTTTTATCTGGACGGGTAAAGTTCTCTGCTAAATTTTTAGTGGTCCTTCAGATTAGGTTGTATGTAGAATGAGGGCAATGCTCGGAGACAATGACCGGTATAGGAGCCACCAGTTCGGAATAGTTTAACCTGTCTGTCTGTCTTTTTGTCTCTCTCTCTCTCTCTCTCTCTCTCTCTCTCTCTCTCTCTCTCTCTCTCTCTCTCTCTCTCTCTCTCTCTCTGTCTGTCTGTCTGTCTCTCTCTCTCTCTCTCTCTCTCGTGCTGGTGAGGATCCATGGATTGAAGAAAACTGTCTTTGGGCTGTGGAGGACACAACACAAGTGGCGATGTTCTTGCCCAATGTCCAGAGGTCCGACTTCAATACTTCAGATAACCATTAGATATTGAACCTCGTTTTACGTTGATCAAGCCTCCTCGACTCCCACCCACCCCTTCCCACGGGCCTGTCCTCAGCTCTTCCTTCTTCCCTCACAGGTGGTGAGCAAAGCATCTTGTGTCTTTGGAAATAACCGATTTAAGAGTTAAGTCTGGAAAAAGAAATCTTTCATTCAAACGTACAGAATGTCATCCGTGTCACTGCTATAGTCTCCAACATGTGATTACATTTGCAGTTCAGGAGAGAGAGAGAGAGAGAGAGAGAGAGAGAGAGAGAATAGAGCAAACTTGAAATATTGTACATCACTTCCACATACACGTGTCGCAGTGTAGAAAAAGGATGAATGTGGGGGAAAGGGGGGAGGGTGGGGGGTGGGAGGAAGGGGTGAGCAGAGAAAGAAAAAGTCAATGAAAATCGATTTTTTTATACATCAATAACAGTAAACAGAAACGTCGAATGATAATGATCCTTACATTACAACGGTAAAAGTATTGGAATGAATTAGCCACCACGTATGCTCTTACTAGTCTACTACACTATCACAATCACTTTAACACACACATCAAAATCCTGAGAGAGAGTGGCGGACGGGGATGATTAGTAGGGTGGAGGAGGGAGGGGAAGCCTGAAAAGAAGACGGGAGAGACATGGGCGGGTTCGGTAATCAAAAAATATTATTCATCGATTTCTTTCTCCTAAAGGAAAGAAACGTTTAAAGGAGAGGGGGGACAGTGGACAGTGTTTCCCCACGGAAAGAAGTGGGTGGGGGGGGGGGGGGGGGGGGTCAGTCAAGGAGGGCCACTGTAATCGATGACTGACTCCAACAACACTGCTGATCTCCATAATTGTATGCAACACCGGGTTAAACATGTTCACAGTGTGTGTGTGTGTGTGTGTGTGTGTGTGTGTGTATGAACTTGACAGCATGGGCTGAAATGGAGGTGAGGAGGCCAAAGAATGAGGGGGGGGGGGGGGGGAGGGAGGGGGGGGGGGGGGGGGGCAGTATTTTAACATTTTGCTGGTACAATTGAAAGCATGGGCTGAAATGGAGAAGGGGAGGCCAAAGAATAGGAGAGAGAGAGAGAGAGAGAGAGAGAGAGAGAGAGAGAGAGAGAGAGAGAGAGTGGGGAGGGGGGAGGGCCAGTATTTTCACATTTTGCTGGTTTAGTGAGTTCAATTGTAAATGCCAAAGGCACTCACCACCTCCTGTTAATCTGATTGGTTTTTGCCCTGCCTTATGTTCACGGGTTGGCTGACTGTTCACCACAGATTCAGTCATACTGTCCCCGAGTTTGAAGCCACACGGTGATGTGCATGCCGACAAAGGCTATGTGCACAGATTCAGTCATACTGTCCCCGAGTTTGAAGCCAAACGGTGATGTGCATGCCGACAAAGGCTATGTGCACGCAGTGTGAGCCGACCCCGCTGAGCAGCGCCAAACAGCAAACTGGCATACGTGGTTATCTGAGCGGGCACCGGAACCAGCTGAACAATGCCCTCTCGCCGCACAATGACTGTAGTGTTCGGAAGTGGTTCCAGACCTTGACAAATAAACGGGACTCCAACAAAGACAAATAGTGGGGAAGCAAGACAACATACTTATCCTCAACCCTTTACATCTTTGGTGCAAGCTAAGTGATGATCAGAGATTGTGCCGGGAAACGGAGGATGAGAGCGTATTGCGTAAGAGGGGGGGGGGGGGGGGGGGGGGGGGGGGGCTTGACGCAAGAAGAAGTACTACACCAGGCGGCTGAAAACTGGCCGTAGCAGCGTGGACAGTAGTTCAATTCAGCTTAGATTTGAAATGGAGCAGCTCTGTTGTGGTTTCTGTCTGTCTTAATCGGCTTAAGCTATGGCCGTAAACAGTGATTTGAAAGAAGAAAAGAAAAAAAAAAAAAAAAAAAAGCACGCTTCCGCTTCCGCTGCGATAACAATCAAGAAATGGGGCCTGCAATCGATCCCAGTTCCGAGTACTGGAGATCATTTTAAGCAGTAGAGTATGCCTAGCCTTAGTGTAGAGCGTCCGTTTGTCACAGAACATTCTGCCGTCAAATGCACCGGTACAGACTGCGGGCATGCAAGGCGTAAACTCGCCTGTTCCGTCAAGCGTTGTCGGATTGCTATGGCTAGTCTATGTAACTTTATTGTCTGTGCTGGTTAACTTCAGATTAGCGTGTTCCAGTGGTGTCGGAACCGCGGGGAAGGGGAGTGGGGCATGGAGCCCCGTCTCATTACCCTCCCCCTTCCTCCAGTATCAATATTATTGGGGGTGATGGGCCCGAGTTCCCTTTTAGCCCCCCCCCCCCCCCCCCCCCCCCCAATATTTGAAGGCAAAACTATGGACACCTTGTTATGGTACATCCCCCCCCCCCCCCCCCCCCCCCCCCCCCCCCCCCCCACTCCACCGTGTGAAAATGTGGAAAATGAGGCACTCCCAACCCTCCACTTTTAAAAGAATTTGTCACTACCTCCTGCGTTTATGAACGTTTGGAAGATGAGTCTCCCATCCATTCAACCTCGTTCTTTAACGAACACCGAGAAGACTGCCATGATGATCAGGTCATTTCGGGCTGCTCTTTGTGTGATCATCTTTCACACTGTCGCACAGAAAAGCAGTAAGCCTACAGACGTGACTGAAACATTTTGCCTGCACTGGATCAATCAATAAGCAGCGTATAGGCGGGAAGATATGAGACTTGGGTGAGAATTTTCCATACACGCAAGTGGCTTCTTTGCCTGTCAGCCATGGTGATAAATACTCCAAGCTGTCAGCATTGCTCCGCATTAACGGTCATACAGAAAGCAGCCTTAAGTCCAATTTATGTCATTTCCTGACCTTCCTTAAAAATGTCCGTGTGTGTGTGTGTGTGTGCGCGCGCGCGCGCACGCGTGTGTGTGAGTGTTTCTATGGCAACGATAAGTAGGATCTATGTGGATGGTTAGGTTTCATATAAAGGAGGGAGGGATAATGGGATGGTGGGGGGGTAAGCAGCGGAGCCGACGAGTGCGACACGTGAGCACGCGTGAATGTACGAGAGTGCAAGCTCAACATTTCTTGGTAAGCTGTGCGCGCTACGAGTGTGTGTGCGCGAGCGGGCACGCACGTGCGCGCGCAATTGTGTTCACATGGCATTGTTTCATAGTATTCTCTGTTCCCATCAGGAAGATCTTTGCGCAATATGAATTGATTATGCACCTAGATGTGGGCGTCTCCACTAGAGATGATTTTTTTTTTAATTTGTTTTTTGTTTACATACAGAACTGTATAGGCCTAATGTTCGCTTAACCAGCGCCTGTATCTTCTAGTCTTCTCGGAAGTCTCAATGACTTTCACTGATTCTATGGGTGGGGAGGGAGGAGGGGGCGTGTGTGCGTGCGTCCCTCTGTGTGTGTGAAAAGCATTGTTGTTGGTGGTTTTAAGATGGGCTAAATCGTCAACTGTTGAGCGGTACTTTTAAAAAACGCAGTTCTTTGGCCGAAAGATCATCAGTTTCAAGCTTACTCAGCAACCGAACGTGACCCATCCTTTCCATTAATTTACAAAGGCAACTGCTCAGAGCTACTGGGTGGTAGTGGCATTAGTTGGGTCTTTTCCGAGTTTGGGAATTTCAATCGAGGGCTCTTCGTCAACAGGGTGGAAAGTACCCTGTAATTCAGATAAAACTTTTCAAAAGAATTTGGAGCGCTCTCAACACAGATGATGTTCGAGAAAATGGTAATAGACGTCATCAGTCTGGAGAGAGCTTTTCTGGTTAATGTTTCAAGTTGGTAATGGATGTCTTCCAGGCCAGGAGCAGATTCCTCACAAGTTTGCCGTGCTGATTTCAGTTCATCAAATTAAAAGTGCAGATTACAGTCTTCAGTATTGCCAGAGGAAAAGATAATGATATTTTCTTTATCATTTTCTTTAAAATAGGCAGTAGATTTACCTACCAGTGGAGGAAGATTTTTTTTTCAGTGGTAGAGGCCCAGCATACTGGCAACAGTTTGTACTGAAACCATCTGCATTTGTTAGGTGATAGGTAGAAAGTTTGATGTTTTTCCTTCAACTTTCTTCATGATTTTCTAGTGTTTTCCTGGGTGCACGCACGCTCCCGTGTGTGTGTGTGTGTGTGTGTGTGTGTGTGTTTCCCATCAGTTCGGAGCAAAAAATGTCTCCAAGACCAACGTTTGTTTATTTTGAAAGTGTATTTGTGTTTCTGGCTTGCCGATTTTGATGAACTTGAATGCTGGGCACTGATGGTATGCAGTACCGGGCACGTTGAGCCTGTTTGGCGTTGATCTTTTTTCACAGTCGACATCAAACCACAGCATTCTGGGCATTTGAGGGTTCTCAGATAATATTTGAATGGTGCTTTTGCACATATGAAAAGATCTGTCAATGTTTCTGCAGGGTCCTGAGTGTTCAGAACTTCCTCTTCATTCAGTTCTCTTCCAGCGCTTCCTGAAAAAAAAAAGGTTCCAGTTCACTTTTCATGCAAAGTACAGCTTTCTGTAGGGTCTTTTTTTTTATAACAATATTGGACAATGGTCACTTCCACCACTCAAATAGTTTAGGACCACAAGGGACTGCTCACCGACAAATCAATACATGAAAGTGTACTACAGAAGAATGGAGGCATTTGGAGACCCATTATTCAAAGAACATAGATCCAACTCTGAAAAGACATCTAGAAGGTGACCTCTAGACAGACTATTCACACTACCCCGAAAGAGATTTTGCTCATTAAAATCGCCCAACAGCACACACACACACACACAAAGAAGTAATGTAAAAATTTCTCAATCAGATTGATCACTCTGTGTCAACCAAATAAGCAGATGGAGATAAATGTCAAGAACCAACAGTCACCTTTCATGTAGCAATTCTAGCAGCTAAAGCTTGGAGACAAGCACTGAGACCAACAGAGCAGAACAAAAGAAATGTGTGTACGAGTTATTACACTCCTCCTTAACTCCAATTGTAGAGAGTTATGCTGATGTGAAAAAAGGACACCAAGTGTGGAAAGAATCAATGATTTTTTGACTGTGGAACTGATCTCTTGAAGAGCAATTTGCATACTTCTGTTGTCTTTCTTTTTTTCAAACTGAAGAAATTTACATGCAATCTAAACACATACTCAGTACAGATTTCATGTGCTTCATTACTACAGTTCTGTGAAGGAATACTCCACATTGTCTAAACAGTACCAAGTCAAACAAATCATTGATAATTCATCATCCCTTGAACTCAAATAGCAGCCTTTTGAAACACCAAACAATGGATTAAACATTTACCATAAATAAGATAAATGAATAAATCTTGGCCTCTATTTCAAAACCCAGGAAGAAACCCTGAGAGGAAAATGAAGAGACAGGAGACTCGTCACTTTCATGGCAAGGGTTCTGTCCTCTGGAAAAGACAGTCACAATTATCAAGCTGTTGAAAACCACGATACCACAAAAAGCAAGGCGGGAGAGGGATTTTCAAAACAAAGCTAATGAATTTAATGCAAGAGATTAGTTTGAGATTTGCTCTTAACACACAGACACACACTCACAGCCACACACTCATATGCGCACACACACACACACACACTGGTCTTCTTCTAAAAGCTGCGGACTCTATAGGTAAGTGCAAAGAGCTGACGGAGATATGATTACATTGTGTTTTGTCACAGTCTGGTGATCTTATCTAATCTTGGTCCTCAAGAAAAGGCTCCTCACAGAAGCAAGAATGTTTTTTGGTCTTAACACAGATATCATTTTATTCATTTATTGGTCTCCATTTTACATACATTAGCCCACAAGAAAAAAAAAAAAAACACACACACACACATGAAGAGAACCCTCTACTCATATTTTCCTCTTTATTTAGGACCTACACAATACATTTGTGTTCGATTCTTTCATATTGTCAATAAAAGATTGGTGACTCAAGTTCTGTGTCTAATAAATACAAAAAAAAAAACAGATAGTTATTAAGCATTTGTTGCCATGAAATATCACCTGTGATTGAGCAAAAAGCAGAGCTTTTTTTCAACAGACCCTTGCTGGATAGCCCAGGAAAGTACAGAAGATAACAGAGGCAGAGAGGGAGAGGGAAACAGACAACAGAGAGAGAGAGAGGGAGCGACAGGGAGAGAAAGAGACACAGAGAGAGAACAGGAAGCTACTTTATTAAGAAAAGATCAAACCCCCCTCTGAAGGGGGATCTACATCCACCGAATGGTTAACAATGAGGGCGTTATACAAATCTGTCTTGTCCATGTCACCAGATTGATAACAAATGAAAAAGGATTAAAAAGTGGACTTTATACTTGCACCTTTACATCTACTAAAACATTAAAAACATGTGCTAGTTCAGGTAAGGAATTTGAGTAATACTTGTGATTCACAAAGTTGTGGAGTGTATCAAGATCTCACTATTCAGATTATATTAATAATTTTGGACACAGAGAGAGAGAGAGACAGAGAGAGTAGAAAAAAAAACAAGAGAAAGCAACATGAAAACAAGAATGCAGACAAAAAGATAACTCTTGGGCACTTTATTGCATTTTGACCTTAATTTAATCTCTTTAATAATAATATATTCAACATTGTATTATTATGCGGCCTAACTTATTTAATGAAACATAGGCCCCCTTCTGTGATGCATGAAAAATACTTCACTCACATACAAGCATACTACATGCACAGATTCAATGTGTTTGACCTCATTATTTCATTTCTATAACCTGAAAAAGATATCAACGCAATAGTATAGCAAACAGCAACATGACACACACATAATCTTTCAATTTCATCAATGACACTTGTCTACCTTAAATCAATTATTGTAAACATTAATCATTTTGGAGCACAACCTTCAGACCATATTACCCACTTTGTTGCTCACACACTTTTGTAAATTACTGCAAATATTGACTAAAAACATCTCAACAAAGCAAACAGAAGGATCTGAACTTCTCTACAAACAACATACAAAGGGTTTCTGCATTTGCCCCAGCTTATCTGGCCTGTTGAATTGTCCACTAATGCCAAAGTGAATCATCAAGATCTGGGATCAAAATTGAGAGCATGATGAAGCAAACAACAACGAAGACACTTTCACCACACTGAACATGATGAGTAGCTTTAATGTGTATGCAAGCCACAGATATCGTAGTGTGGAGACTGTCACATAAAACAGCTCATAGAAGCTGAAACAACACATCTGCTATACATCAATAGATGTAACAATGGCACACTTATCAATAACACCACCTCCTCTCTGCATATTTTTCCTCTGTTGATCAAAGTTGAATGTAATATTACATGACCACCAGCTCACAGTAGACAGAACGGTACTGGATAGCTGCTCCCTGACTAAGTGGTGTGGACATGTGAGGATCAAGCTGACTCTCGAAGACCGTCTTCCAAACCACAGAAGACATAACTGCCAACTTCAGGAGTCAAACTTCAGGAACCATGGTGCAAGGGGGTGGAGTCGTCTGAAGAGGGGTTGCTTCCGCTTTTGATGGAAAGGATTTCTAAACCCTTTGCGTTTTCAGTTGACACAAACTGAAATTGTTTTTTTCCCCATGTACAACTGGTAACATTATCATTTGGTATTTTGCAAGACTTTCTCATCCATTTTAAAAAAAATAACACACACACACACCCTCCCCTCCCTAGACCTTTTTCAAATGAAAAATTTTGAAATTCTGCATTTTTCCACAAAATTTAGGATTTCAGGATAATGACTACATTTGGAAATTCCACAAACATTCGAAAGGCTGACAACAATGAAAGAAGAGGAGACAGGGCAGACAGGCAGACATGCAATAGTGCTGAGAGGACAAGGCACTTGCCTACGCCTGTCAGAGGTGGAGACAACTAGTGTATTTTGCACTGGCCCATTGACCATGGTGGGTTCAAAAACCACTGACCCATGCCTAGCTGCCAATGTTAGGGATGGAAACAAGTCATAATGTTGGGGCTAAGATTGTGCCTCCCTCTAGAGACC
Organism: Conus betulinus; assembly: GCA_016801955.1. Taxonomy (NCBI): domain Eukaryota; kingdom Metazoa; phylum Mollusca; class Gastropoda; order Neogastropoda; family Conidae; genus Conus; species Conus betulinus. The sequence continues at coordinate 64,383 of JADBJO010005672.1, read as the reverse complement.
AAGACATGTTGTAAGTAGGCATGGGTTCCTGAAATTGTAGCACGTTCTGTTATGATATGCTGTAGTCACAATGGGACACACACAGACAAGGAATTTTTCCATCTATCCTACTAACCAGCATAGGTTATTCTTCCTTCCAAATGTCATCTGTTTTTCTTTCTTCTAAACATCAGAGGTTTTCATTTCCTCTGAGCACCACAGGTTTCTTATTTCCAACCAAACTTTTCATGTGTCCAGCAAAGGTTTCCCTTTCTTCTAACCAAAAGTTACAAGTTTCCTTTCTTTCAATCAATGCAGGTTAACCTTTCCTCAATCTTCTCTTCCATTCAGTACAGGTTTTCACTGTTCCTGCGCAGAACATTTCACTTTCTTCTAACCAGCAAAGCCTTTCCCCTGCATACATGTGCGGCTCTGTGGAGCAGATTCTGCTGTCTGTCCATGTCTCTGCACAATAACTTGAAAACCATTCACACCAGCTTTAATACATTTCATAGAGCTTTTCTGTCTTTTTTTTTTTTGGTCAGGTCCACAACTTGAGGGTGATTAAATACTGAGGTCCCTAGATGTACCACTGATGAAATTCCAAATGAAAACTGCTCAATGCAATGAGAACACTAGAAACCTGTGCAGGATTTGAGTCCCCTCCCCTTTCACCGCTTATCAACATTACCTTTTTTCTTCAAAGTTAGGGCAATGGTGAAGAAACAGTGGAGAAGCATCAGTTTGCACAGATGTTAAAAAGAAGAAGAAATGGACTGCTAGCCACCAACATTCCCTGACTCCCTTGTCATTATGCCCTCTCCTGACCTTCTTCACCTGGAGTAAGCATAAAAACACTTCTCAACAATCAAAACACGTCTCTCTAACATGTTGAAAACAGAATGAGCAGAATTAACATCAAACGGTTGACAGTAAACACTGTCTGGAATGCGTACTTAAAAACAGCGACCAACTGAAATCATTTGAAGTTGAACTGTACTTTCAGGAGGTATTTCATGCGGATTTGAGCAGTGTTGTAAACAATGAACTCGTTGTAGTTCAAGGTGTATCCTTTGGGGTTGATCACACCTGTGCCGATTCCTTTACCCACTGGAACATGAGACCATCAGACCTGCAACAAGACAAGTGAATCTATGTCAAATTCTTTAATTTCTTTTCCATCATCATTCATCAAGTGTGAGACTCTGTGTGTGTGTGTGTGTGTGTGTGTGTGTGTGTGTGTGTGTGTGCATGCGTGTGTGTGTGTGTGTGTGTGTGTGTGTGTGAATGCGAATGTGCTACTACACAAGTTGCATACTGGTCTGGAGCTGTGAACCTTCAACTTCAGTCTCAATCTTTCTCACTCTCACCTGCATTACATGGTACAGAGATGTTGCATGCTATGAATGGATTGAGGAGGTGGTCAGAGTGTGCAGGAAGGTCATGGTGGGAGGAAGGGATGTCTACTATTTCAATTTCAGGTTCATTCTAAATTTCATATTTATACTTTTTTGTAACAGTTTTCTCAAACTTCTGTATTGAATAATGAGCACGCATCTCCAATACACTGAGAGAGAGAGAGAGAGAGAGAGAGAGAGAGAGAGAGAGAGAAAGAACACTGTTTTCCACAATCATGCAATTTAATCACTGGTTTATCGTGATATTTTATCGATTTCGTAGCAATTCTGAAAACGGAAAAATAGTCTAATGAAAAAAAAAAACATAAGCTTGACATAAAACCACCAAGGCTGTCTGTTTCAATGATGGACAACATTCTATACTCAGATAGAGACGAGAGAGAGAGTGGACAAGTAGGAATAGTAAGTCAAAGTCAGGAACTCAGAATCAGTGGCAGCTACATCTGCTGAAGTAAGCACACAAATGTGATGAAGATCTAGGAAAATGTAACTGATGTTACCAAAAAAAAAAAAAAAAGGCTAGGTGGAATCTGTAAGTTCCTATGATATGTCTCGAATAAATCTGCAATCTTGTAGCAAAAAGATAGTACGACACGAGACTCACTTAAATAAAAACTGTGTGAAGGGTTGTGACCAGTTTGAAGCATTTTGTTTGACACAGACATGTCAGAAAGTACCTCTGTACTTGATGCGAGACTCAAGACATTTGTCCTCATTTTACAAAAGAGTGATTTGTTTGTGGGTATATCAGTGAACAAGCAAACAGAGGAACATAGGGATGCAGTAAAAGCCCCACTGCTATCAGGGGTTCCGTTAAGGTTTCTTTTTATCCAGCAACAGAAGGGAAGGCACTGGAAATTCTCCTTGAGAGCAGATTTTCACATCCACTGATCTGAGGTTTCTTGTTGCTCTGTGTGCTGGTAGGAAATAATCAGAACAGCTGTAACTTACCTCATTTTTAGTACTTCTGAATATGTGAGAGTGTTTTAGATCATATTTACTGCAATGAGCTGCAAATTCAAAAACACTGTATGACATCGCAGTTTACATTAGTAAATATGGTCACAGTGTGTAACAGGATCATTCAAACATTATCCACTCTTTCAAAGTGTTTTATTCTCCTTCCAATGTATCACCATGAGGTAAGTCACTTTGCCCACCAAGAAAAAAAGAAAGAGGACTGGTGGTTCCCAATTCATTTTCGGGCATTTACACCCCTACAACAAAAAGTCTCTGTACAATCTCTTCTCGTTTCATTTATTCCCAGACTGCATTTTCAAAGCACTCTGGAATACTTAATATTTTTTTAAATGAGGTTCAAGTGAGCGCTCCAGAATCTTTAACCCCCCCCCCCCCCCCCCCTCTTAAATCTCCACCTTTCCCCAGCACAACCACAATTTTTTCTTCTTCTGCCCTTTGCCCAATCTAATCAGCCCCTGACAACAGAGACATGGAATGAAAAGTGACCTGTAGATGTCTCTAAGGCTTCATACTGATCTGCGCAAAATCATGTACTGGCTTCCTTTCTAATGAGAAAGAGACAAGTATCCATACATACTGACAGTTAATTTCAACAAACCATTCATACTCGTGAAATGTAAGGTTATGACAAGCGTAAAATACTGATGTAAGGTTATGGTAATCAAGGAAAATCAGTCTTGCATACTGTAATCGTTTTAACACTTCCAGTGAGATGGAGAGAAAAAGTACAGGAGTCAGCACTGAACTCACTGTTTCTTGTACGTAGACGGATCTGGAGCAACAGAGCCACAGCCTTTAACACTGTGTTTGCCACTAGGCAATTTGTCTGCGTAGAAATCAGCATCCAATTTCTCGTTGATGTTTCCCAAGGACACCTGTACAAACTCATTTCATCAGTTTTTTTTTTTTTAACTGTGGCTATCTTTCACTACTTTGGGTTTCTTGTATAAAAAGTAGAGTTCATGGTGCACAAACAGATGCTACAAGTCTTTTGTATTTATTCACTGCAGGCCACTGTGTTGAAATATTGTTACTACCAGTTCAAACTGATCCCTGGCAAATGTGGATATGAGTATTGAAAAACATTGGTCCTTCCCTTTTACAGCAATGAAATACATTAATGTTTTCCTTCTGTCATTTGATACTGCAACTTGAATCTTTTAACAACCAGCTCTTTTCTAGAAAAAAAAGTTCCTTAAACAACTAGATGAGTTTTCTAAAAAGATAAAGAAACTAGGTGCTGTCTTACAAAAAAAAAAGCCCCCCCCCCAAAAAAAAAAAAAAAAACTACATGTCCAAATGACATCAACACCTAAATAAACATCTAGTGGATATGTGACATGATTGTGTACGTTGCCAGAGTCAATGTCCGACCACTATGGTCGCTCGCATACAGCTATCACTCAGCAAATCAATGATGAATCAACATACATGGATCACCTTAATATGAATGATTCTACTCACATTCCTACAGTCTACATACTGAGTTTAATTCTCAAAGATTTAGTGGTGCCCATGCCACTGCATCAAGTCATGCTACATTACTGTATCTCACTGTCACTGGTCATTCACACCTGACTCAACATGAAAAACATTCTTTTAAAAAATTCAAACCCATACTGGAGGCAAAGCATATGACTGACATAGGTACTGGAACTACCTGGATGAAATGCCATGAATTAACACACAACACTTCCCAAATAATCAGCATGAATTGCCATGAATTAGCTCTCTGCCTATCACATCGACTGAGATTGACCGCAAGGTTCCTCTATCTGAATACCGGATCGACCGCTGAATACTAGGTCAAATACTTTCGCTTTCACCATCGCATATCCCAGAATGCAACTGCGAAAGAAGAGTCTTCTGGAACTGTCATTTTTGGACGCCATTTTGGTTTTTCTTGCACAAGTTTTGGTGGAGTAGTTTTGCTGCTGTGAATTTTCAAAGATTTTAGGGAAAATGGTGGATTGAGTAACTATGCAACTTACAGAAATCATTTTCTGATGTGACAGTGGTGAACAGAGCGTATTTGAGGCTACACTCTTGAAGAAGATTGGAAGCGAGATGATTCAGACGTTGATCTTGACCTAGTTATAAATAAAGATCGACGGCTGACTGATTTTGTGGCCGGAATCTATAATGATTCAGACGATGATAATGACAACGTCAAATTGCTGCTGGGCCCAGCCCCCCAAAAGCAAGCAGAAAAGGATGAGCATAAACTCTGGCCTAAATTAAAAACTGCCTCCTCGTTATCAAAAAGCAAAGATGAGACAGACAAGAGGTACATCATCACCACAGTGTGTGTGTCGTGGGGTGGGGGGTGGGGGTAGGGTTGATTGCTTAGTGCACTTGTGCAAAAGCACATTTTTTTGAATTCCATCACAATTTCAAGTCCAGTATTCAGTAACCTGTGTTATTTTTTTCCCCTCAGTAGTTTGAAGACGAATCTTATTATATGTGATGCCTTCAGTTTAACAAAATTGTTGAGGTTTGTTTTTTTTTTTTTTTCCCTTCACAACAGAAGTCGATTATTTAGTGTGCAGACCACATAGAATGACTTTATTTTGTTCCTGAAGGTTTCAGTACTTTCTTTAGACTTGGAAAATCACTATGTGCTCCTAATCCATGACATTCTGTGGGTACAGTGAATTTAGGGAAAATTGTTTGTAGCACAGAGAACACTGAAGTTGAGTTAGTCTATTCATTTTTTTTCCCCACGTACCAGTTCATTTTATATGGGAAAAAAATGGCTGGTTTGGATGGAGTGATGTCTTTGAATTTTTTCAGTACTTTTATAGAATAGATGAGTTAAAAGCAAATTTTTTACTGAGGTTTCTTTATGCAAGTGTGTATGTGCTGCAGAGTTACCTCACTTGGCATGGTATTCTCATAGTCATGTAGCACAAAGTCATGCAGTAGGCAGAAGGTAACACACAAACACTTCCCAAATAATCAGCATTGTTACTTAAATAGGACCGAGTCTCTGGAAATTGGAAGTCGGTGAAAAATGATGAAAGACTGGTGGAGAAGGACTGATTGGCAGTTTGGTTAAGACTGATCCAGATGTGAACTTTTATTCACAAAGCTGATCAATTTTTTTCTTCTTCTTTTTTATGTTTTCTTTTTTAAATTGTTTTTCAAGCTTCTGACAGACTATTTTCGCTGTTTTTTTTGTTTGTTTTTTTTATGTAAATCTGCATTAAAAGCAGCCAGCAAACTAGTCAACCTGTTTACAACAGATACTCACATCACACAGGAGCAACAGACCCACATTCTTCTGTCGGGACGCAAAGCAGTAGTTGGCACTCTTGCTGGACATGTCAGCAAAGTATACTCCTTTCCAAACTGAAAAAAACAAAAAGGAAAAACATACATCTTTTATTGGGATCATTATGCCTGGGAAGTATACTCTCCAAAAATGAAACAGAATCATTTGTACAGGTATGTCTGGGAGGTACACTTGTCTCCTACAATGAAACATAAGGCATCTTTTATGACTACAGTTAACTGTTTAAGAGAGAGCACATGATCGTTGAATGTTGCCTGAACCAAACAGCTGAAGATAATATGACTTAATTCGTCTATCTTCACTGAAGATAGAGAGAGATATGTAAGTGCGTGTGTGTGTATGTGCGAGTGTGCAGGCCTGCATGCATGTGTGTGTGAGTGTGAGAGAGACAGCGAGAAGAGAGGCAGAGGAAGAGAGAGAGCAAGCTTAGCTTACAATGAAAAGGACTGCACTGCAATTAAAATGACAGCTTCCGAAAGATCAAAACACTGTTAACAGAGAATGTCTGCTGAACAAAAAAAATATGTTACAGAGAAAATGCTACAACAATAATATGGAAATGATAATAACATAAAAATGCTAAAATAATAAATGATAATTATATCACACGATCAACCCAAATAAAACCTTTTTCACTCTTTATGAAAAGCTGTGAACAGCATCATATATGCATTGCCTTCCCCTACGCCAAGCTCCCGGCATAAGAAAAATCTTTCCTCCTGAAATGTACATAAATCAAAGGAAGAAGGAATATGGACACTAATAAGGCAAGGTAAAAAATACAGTAACTCACATCCTACACCTAAAACGCACTCTCATCTGCTTGCGAGGGCGTTTATGTCTGGCATCCAACGTTCAGCTGGGGAAGGCCAACAACATCAACAACAACAGCAGCAACTTACCATGTATCCAGTGACTGGTGCCTCAGGGGGAGCAATCCTCAAGCCCTGACCAAGAATACCAGCCCAGTTGGTGAGTCGAGAACCATGCCACAGCAACATTCTGCAAACATTAGAATTAATGCAAAGAAAAAAATTAATCAATTTCAAAATTAAGTCCAGCTAATAACAGACCTCAACCGAATGTAATTCACGTTTTTTTTTTTTTACTCACTCAGCTGACCACCGAGACCATCGCTAGGCCAAAAATTCATACTTTTGTTTGAAACAGCATTGTGAATTCCATTTTCCCCACAGAACTAGACCTAAACTAACAACAACAAAAAAAAAGGAAAAGAAAAAAAAGGAACAGTTGAATTTACAACAACAAAAAAAGATTCAAACGTATTTGAGAAAGGGTGAATTTATGTTTTGATTATCACAAAGTGCACAATGTCAGAATGATCTACAGGGCTTGGACGGAGCATGCCACAGAGAGCAGACAACTAACAACACCGATTCCGACCAATCACCGCTGGAGGACAGCAAAGCCAAGAACTACAGAGACTACAGTCTGGGAAACCTTGTCCTTAAGGGCCTCCGGCCAATAGGACGTAAATATCGCCTATCACCAATGATTTCCCTCGAAAATACCTTGTCACACATTTTTGCTTCATCTACTCCTTATTGTCATCTCCTCCATCATGAACATTATTCATGACTCTTGCATTTCAAGGACCATAGGACTCTTCGGGCTTGAACAGTACATTTGAATTTTGACATGTCCCACTTCTTTTCCCTCCTTTATTGATCCACAACACATCCCACACCTCCTATCTTTCTTTTTTCATTCATGACACCTTCCATCCCTCCTTCTTTTTTCATTCATGACATCTTCCATCCCTCCTTTCATTTTTCATTCATGACATCTTCCATCCCTCCTATCTTTCTTTTTTCATTGATGACACCTTCCATCCCTCCTACCTTTCTTTTTTTTTCATCCATGACATCTTCCATCCCTCCTCCTTTCTTTTTTCATTCATGCCACCTTCCATCCCTCCTACCTTTCTTTTTTCATTCATGACATCTTCCATCCCTTCTACCTTGCTTTTTCCATTCATGACATCGTCCATCCCTCCTTTCTTTTTTCATTTATGACACATTCCATCCCTCCTTCCTTTTTTATTCATGACATCTTCCATCCCTCCTACCTTTCTTTTTTTTCATTCATGACATCTTCCATCCCTCCTACCTTTCTTTTTTCATTCATGACACCTTCCATCCCTCCTTTCTTTTTTTCATTTATGACACCTTCCATCCCTCCTTCCTTTTTTTTTTATTCATGACATCTTCCATCCCTTCTTCCTTTTTTTTTTTATTCATGACATCTTCCATCCCTCCTACCTTTCTTATTTCATGCATGACATCTTCCATCCCTCCTTTTCTTTTTTCATTTGTGACACCTTCCATCCCTCCTTCCTTTCTTTTTTCATTGATGGCATCTTTCCATCCCTCCTCCTTTTTTTTTTTTTCATTACATCTTCCATCCCTCCTACCTTTCTTTTTTCATTCATGACATCTTCCATCCCTCCTACCTTTCTTTTTTCATTCATGACACCTTCCACCCTCCTTTCTTTTTTTTCATTTATGACACTTCCATCCCTCCTTCCTTTTTTTTCATTCATGACATCTTCCATCCCTCCTACCTTTCTTTTTTCATTGATAACATCTTCCATTCCTCCTACCTTTCTTTCTTCATTCATTCATGACACCTTCCATCCCTCCTTTCTTTTTTTTTTTTCATTTATGACACCTTCCATCCCTCCTTCCTTTTTTCATTCATGACATCTTCCATCCTCCTATCTTTCTTTTTTCATTCATGACATCTTCCATCCCTCCTACCTTTCTTTTTTCATTCATGACATCTTCCATCCCTCCTACCTGTCTTTAGTTTTCCATGACACCTTCCATCCTTCCCAACTATCTTTGCTCACCCATAACACTTCCATCCCTTCTACCTACCTATAACCATCCAAGACAACTTCCATCCCTCCTGCCTTTCTTTACTCATCAATGACATCCCCCACCCTCCCTGCCTCTAATTCAATCAAGATGCCTCCCACATCTCTTGCGATTCTTTCCTCATCCCTAACACTCCCGTCCTTCCTACTTTCTCTTTACTTCCAATCATTATGGCCTCATCAAAATACCTAAAATAATTACACAGAGCCAATTAACCTTAAATAATTACACAGAGCCAGTTACTTATGTCTCCAGTTAGAAATATCTGACAGCTCTTGCCTTCTAGTTCAAGGCATATCTGAAAGCGTTGGACAAAAGTATGACTTCATTTCTGATCTGAATCTCATTTCACTGCCCGTTTCTTACAGCTGATTTACTGGTACACAAAACATTGGCTATCAGAATTCTTTGTTAACTTCATGGGGTTCTTTCATGAAGGACACCAGATAGCTTGTTGATATTTTGCATCTCCTCACCCCTGCGATTACGCCTATGGATCAGTCTCCATGCACGGAGACTCCTTTGAAGGAAGTCAAACTGACCTGTTTCCATGATCGAGGAACTTGCCCTTTTCGCTCTCCTTTTCCACTTCAAAGACCTCTAGCAGCTTCATTTTGTACTGGTTGTGGGTGAAAGCATGCGTCTTCAGCAGGTACTGTTCCACCAACTGTACAACAACGGAAAAGTCTCATACCCAACCTCCCACACATCACCTTGCTGAAGTCTGTTGGTAAACACCTACATTTGAGACCATGAATAAACAATTCCAATATATACAAACTACCCACAGGCAGTCAGGGACAGAAATGGAAGGATTAGAAAACAGAATAACTCTAATTAGATCAGAAAATTGGGACTGCACAGATGAATACAGTCCTCTCCTTGATAATCAAATGAAAACTGGAGTATCAATTACTTTTCACAAATTTATTTTTAAGACAAAAATATACCACTGGTATCATTTTCATAGATATAATGAGAAAGCTGGGGCCCCTCTGTGAAATACCATCTTTTTCTTGGATGTTATCAAATGTTAAGCATTCGTTACACTACAATAATGCGATTTAAAAAAGACCTGAAAAGCACCTTCAAGTTTTTTTAAAGGTCATCTGATCAAACTTTTAATACATTTTCTCAAAGTCATCTAATCAAACTTTTAATACATTTTCTCAAAGTCAGCTGTCCTACAATGAATACTGTCCTGTATTTCTGGCACAGTAGTAACTTCAGTTGCAAAATTAGGAATTCTGAGGCAGCAGATGAAAAGAATATTGTCTCTTGTTCAGCTGTTTCACGTTTCAGAGTTCCTCCTTGATCAAGTTTGCTACCTATAACATGTGCTTGAAATCAACTGTGTCACAGTGAACGCTCGTAACTTAATGCAATTTTAACTTCAAATGTCAAAAGTGACTTAAAAACTAAGATGTCAGTACAAAAGCTTGTAGAAGGATCTAACAGGGCTTGGAACTATAGAAGTACCTTGCGCTGAATAAAAGGACCATTCATTCAAAATTAGAGCACTTCACCTTTTATTGCAGATTCAATACACAACAATTTAAAAGGACCTGAAAAGCTCCAATGAACCCTGTTATCTTTGCAATATTAATGGCAAGAGACATGAGAATTAAACAACACCCACACACAATCTTACATATCCAAACCTGGCCATACCTGGAAGTCATCAGACTTTTGATCCAAGGGACTTAAGCCACAAGCCAACGAATGGTAATGGCGGTCCACAGGGTTCTCAGACTTGTCTCCCTCCTTCAGCATCTTGATGGCATATTCAATGTCCTCCAAGGCCTGCAAGAGATACACACCCAAAACACACAGTGAGAAAAACAACAGATTTCTTTCTTTCATGCTGAATTCAGCAGGACTTCTTGCTGTAAGGTCACACTTCACAATTTGAACATGTTGAGTCTTCAGCATGACTTTTTGGTATTTGGTCATACTTCACATATTGAACATGTTGAGTCTTCAGCAGAATTTTTTGGTATTGGTCATACTTCACAATTTGAACATGTTGAGTCTTCAGCAGGACTTTTTGGTATTTGGTCATACTTCACAATTGAACATGTTGAGTCTTCAGCAGGATTTTTTGGTATTTGGTCATACTTCACAATTTGAACATCTTGAGTCTTCTGCAGGATTTTTTGGTATTTGGTCATACTTCACAATTTGAACATGTTGAGTCTTCAGCAGGATTTTTTGGTATTTGGTCATACTTCACAATTTGAACATGTTGAGTCTTCAGCAGGATTTTTTGCTATTTGGTCATACTTCACAATTTGACATGTTGAGTCTTCAGCAGGATTTTTTGGTATTTGGTCATACTTCACAATTTAAACATGTTGAGTCTTCAGCAGGACTTTTGGTATTTGGTCATACTTCACAATTTGAACATGTTGAGTCTTCAGCAGACCTTTCGGTATAAGGTCACACTTCACAATTTGAACACGTTGAGCTCCAAATTACTCTGTCCTGTCCATGGTGGACATTTCTGTTTAATCCCAATCTGCACCTAGCTGAGCTGGGCCCTGTGCATTAGAAGAGCCAGAGACACCACAGCAGACAATATTTCTGGCTTCTTCCGTGCACTTTTCCTCGGCTTGCTGCAAATTTTCTTATGGCGATGAATTTTAAATCATTATGTAATCAGTTGTTGATAGTTGTGGTCAATACTGGCACAGACTGAGTTTTATGGCATTTGAAGATCAGTGACTGTGATTCAGATGTTTGTGGGTTTTCTTTTTACTATGTTTGTTCACCTGATTTGTATGACCTATATTCTATTAGAAAATAAAAATGACTGTAATGAAGATGAGACCAAGTTCAGATGTTCAAATTACTACAGGTTTTCACTGCAGCATTTGCAGGTTTATTGTCTGAAAGTACATACCTACAACAAAATGCTTGAAAATTTTAGAAAAAATCACACAAGCTTACACACACACACACAAATACACACAATGTGACTGGTTGTCTGACCTCCAGGAGTTGTAGTTTCTCTTTCACCTCCTGGGGTGTTCTGATCAGAGGAGGAGTTCTCATCCTGTAGCAAGACAAAGCACAGATCAGTATTTTCATACAACATAAACAGGAAATACTAAACATGCTGGAACAAAATTACAGGCAACATGGACAGCTAAGACAGCAAAATATTTATCTATTATGAAATAAAGGACCAAATATCACTGCATCAAGTTTTATCATTACAATTGCCAACATGGAAAAAAAAAAAACTGTAAAATTACAGCAGACAGGAAATCCATCTGCTTCTTGTGGGAGGAAAAGATAAATAGAAAACACAGAACAAATGAAAGAAAGTAACAAAGTACGATTGAATAATACAGAAAATGTTCAACATAACTGACAGAAGCTGAAAAAGAGGAGGGAAGGGGAAGGGAGTGGGGGGGGCGACCCAGAAAGGATGATAGAGAGTGAAAGAGACTGATAACTCAGAATGGATAAAATGGAGCACAAGAGAAAAGAAATCTGGAGGAAAAAAAAAAAAAGCCTAAGAAATATAACTATGGCAGCAATTTCAATCGTACACAAGAGCTGCAGGAAAGAGCAGTCTTTCACTATGCATCCAAAGATTACCAATCATGATCCTAAAGGGGTGGAAGGGTTGAAATGTAATTCACATGGACCTGGAAGGAAAAAAAACAAAGACAAAACAATACAAATCCAGCTCAAAGATCCCATCACTAACTGAATAATCTCAATTACACTCAGCACAAGTGTCAGAAAAATCACGCTAAGCGAGCCCTAACACACAACAAACGATGAAGAACTGACCCAAAATCATGGGGGATTCTGGTGTAGAAGACACTGCAGGCCTCGTTCAGGTTGCGACCAAAGTCCTTCGATTGATGAACGTCTCAATCTCCTTCAGGGCCTCGTACCCAGCCTTGATCTGTGCCTTTGTCAGCTTACCTGGTCAGGGAACAGTCCAGCCAGGTTGAAAGTAATGTTTTCTCAGGGCCATTCTCCAAGGTCAGCAACCTGATACGTTCTGTGCATGTGTGAGCAAGTGCATGTAATAGAGGTGTCAGTTTGTGCAAGCGACTTTTTCTTAAATGTGTGTGCAATTGTAGTGGGGAGGAAGGAAGACATGGCATGGGTCAGGATCTCATTTGTACTTGTGTATACATGTCATTCCACTATGATTCCGTTACCTTGCCTAAAACATCAAGGCTGTGTCAGGTCAACTGACATAGGCTAGAACACCAAGGCTACACCAAAATGTTGTTATGCACTGCATAGTTATGCAGGGATTGTCTTCAGTTGTGACAAGCTCCTAGCGTAACATTATCAGTCTCAAAAAATCCCTCAAAAGTTGGAGTGTGGCTGCCCACATGGCGGGGTAATCAAAAATGGTCACACACATAATGTTCTCATCCCCAGCTGATGCGTTTGTACCATAGTGTTCAAGTACTTTGGCTGTTCGGATGTTCCCTGGAGTCTTTTAGCCAGGGTACGACAATAACAACTCTATAAGAATTTCTTATTATATCTTTACTTGTGCAGGAGGCCAGCATATATATGTATATATACATAAATATATACATGTATATATTGGCAATTAATTTTACTTCTTTTGAAGCTATTTGTGGGATTATTTTCTGAAAGAGCAGCTCTTGTCTAGCCCAGTATGCTATGGTGCCAAATAGGAAGACTGAAACCACACAGTCAAGTTTCATAAACTTACTGACTGGATAGGACTCTGAGGATGTCCCTCATGTCTGACCAACACTGCAGGTGTCTGTATTTCTCAAGCCTGGATGATATCAGGATTACTATGAAAAAAAGCATAGAGTGCTTCCCTGCAATAGCCTCTGACTGGAATGGACCTCCACAGCATCATCGTCATTCCCAATGATAATTAAATTTAAAAAATCAAAACGTAGCAGGCTCTGTGTTCCTTCCTGCCCACTCTCTTGTGCGATCTCAATTTTCATTTCCAAGCCATATCCATTCTTGTGGCGAGTTTGTCAAAGTCGCTGGTATTAGCAAGTTCATGGAGGCTGTCATTAGATGGACATGGTGACCTTCGACAGATGAAGGATACTCACTCATGCTGTTTCTGCGACTAACAATTCATTGTCCTCAGTACAGGGCTCAGTGGGTGTTGTCCTGTCGCATGCTGGATCAGAACAGACACCTTTGGACACCACCACAGTGACTTGGCAGCATGCAGGATGTCTTTGCTGGGTTACCTCCTACAGTGTAATACTGACTGCTATCTATGACCTGCAGTACAGAGTCTGTGATGGGATAAAACCTTGGTGTGGCTGTGTGAGAGAGAGCCAAAATGAGTGCCATGTGAGCAATGTGATAACAGGGTGTGGAAAATGAGACAGCAACAGCTAAAACATTTCAACTTCCTGTGAAAGTTACCAAATGTTTCCTGGGGTGCATTATTTGTAAAATAATGACAACTTTTTGTCTTCCAAAGTTCTGTAACGTTTCATATCAATGCCCACTTCTTTGTGAAGTTACATATTTTACATTTGCTACAAATGACCCATTCTGTGTGATTATTTTTCTCACATTTCAATCAGAAATTCAATCACTTCTATTACACTTAAAGACACTCTTGTCAGTTTCATAACTTTGAGCGTGAGCAATAGTATCATTTGTTTTACATTTCAGAACAGCCTCTTTCTACTTTTTTCGCCTCCATGTCCCCTCCAGCTCACCTAAAGGAGCCTTCTTGGCGTCATATTTCATCTCCACCACCGCCTCTTCCATCGACTTGACGTCACAGATCAGCTTCACCAATTCCTGGAACATGCAAAATGTACCAAAGATGCAAAACTGGAACAGAAACCAAACAAAGCAAAAAGATTCCCCGAGCTCAGAAAACAGAGAACCTAGTACATTCCAGTTTTAAGTACAGCCCACCTGATCATGCTGTCACCATTTATAAACAAAAGAAAAGTTGTCATGAAAAAGAAACAAGTAACACAAAGACATACAGACATACTAACTGAATACTGACATCCTTCAGGCCGATAAAACTTCGGTCATTCTGAGGACATCCACCACACTGCTTGATTTACTGTCTTCAGTTCATGAAAAAAAAGAAGAAATAAAAAAATCAAACAGGTGCCACTAAAACTACGTAAAACCCCACACACAGCCCAGTGGACAGCCAATGTCTACCCTGAAGAGGGTTTTCAATGTCTCTACATCATAGTAGATGGATGTCAAAATACAACCTGAAAAACTGTGTTATACATATAAAAAAAACAAAAAAGGACAGAGACTCTAATGAGGACACCTAATGTGCTTATGACACACACACACATGAAAAAAAAAAAAGTGGACACCAGTCAAGGAAGACAAAAAAGCAGTTGGGGAGACTGATATAAAATATAAAATTTTATCAGCATGCATTTCTTTTCCTAAAGTGGCAATGCAATTTACGCTTAAAGATCCACTGGTATCTCCACATGGTAAACCAGACCCATCAGAGAGGGTCTTCTGTAATCCTCCTCTGTGTAGAGGCCAGGTTAACTCCCTGTTCTTGCAATGTTCTTGTTGCTTGTTTGTTGGGTTTTTTTCAGATTTCTGATAACATGACAATGTTCCATGCCAAGTAATAATAAGGCATTTGTTTGCACAGGTAAGTATGAGAAACTTGGCACTCTTGAAGTTAAAACTGAGCATTTTTGCATTTTCCCTGCTGAAATGTGTTACTGCATCTGTGCAAGTAAATCTACTGAAGTCTATGATCCTTGGACTTACACATCCTGCAACACATGCCTAGGATGTCAGGGATCTCCCCAGCCACCTACCACAGGCTAGAGATCGTATGAACAGTCTAGCCACTAAAGCAGTCTATCAGCTACACCAAACCTCTACCATACTCTGAAAGACTGTTTTTGATATGGATTTATTTTCACTGAACTGCAGCTTGTTTTGACACTATCTATCCTGCAGCTGGTCATCTTTAATCATTATATCATCATACAAAAGTGAAAGAAATATGATGACTTCAATTAATCCAAGGGCCTGGTTGGCAGAGTGAACCAAGCATTTGTTCTTTAGATGACAGGATCCAGTGTTCTAACCCCACTTGAAACAACCAGGTCTGAGAGTTTCTCTTCACAATTGTATGTGAATTCCACCTAGATCCCTTTCAAGTCCTGAGTGTCGAAAGTGTGACCACATGTATTAAAAAAAAAACATCTTGCGCAAGTGGGATAGAACACATACATACTGTCTCTCTCACTCACACACACACAAACATGCTCCTGAAAAAAAACTTACATTACTAGTGTCATACAACAATCCCTGAAGACCATAAAATGGTCATGTATCAAAAAATCTCACCAAAAAGGAATCTCGGAGTTTTAGCCAAGGAACAAGGGAAGAAAAGAATTCAATCATTTCAGCAATTTCTAGTTCATCTTAAAATCAGAATACACAGTAAAAATTTAACAAAAGCAGTTTAGATTTTAAGTATGGAGTCTTTGGTTTATTCAAGATGTTTTGCATTAAACAATGAAAATTTCAAAAAGCAGTTTAGAAGTACGGAGCATTTGGTTATACACGGTGTTTTGCATTCCTCCGTAGAAATGGTATTTAAAAAAAAACCCACACACATATGTACATGTGCACGAACATATTCTTCTACCTGAATATTCATGTGTAGTTTGGAGTCAGGTACCTGGCTGTCTCCATCATCATCTGCATCACCTGCATCCACCTGGTCCTCACCCTAACACAAGGAACACAATTACCTGAGCATCACTTACCAGTCGTCACCTTTACAGGTGCATGGTAAAAACCATCATTTGACAGGTAAAAACCATCATCTGACGATCTCCTCTGCAGGGCTATACAGACAATCTGCGGTAATCTGTAGACTGCCTGAAAAAAATTACCAACCCTGGGACTGTACTTAGGATGGATCTAGAACCCTGATATTGTCCTTTGCAGTAGGCTGGGATATACGCAACATTATCTCTCACTTGGATTGATTTATTTAATATTGCCTACAAGAATAATTATTAAAGGAAAATATTAAAAAAATCAGAGGTAAATTCAGCATTAGGAATCATAAATGGTGAGACAATCTGAATGCACATTGTTTAAAACATAATTCACATTTAACTTGAAATTTTGTCACAATTGTAAATTACCGAGTATTGTACGCTCTAACATATACTTTGTCCCTTCTTGAGAACCTCATTACAATTCATTTGAACACTTAAAGTTGCACCAGAAATAAACCTACCTGTTAAACTACTTCAAGCTTTGTTACCTTTCAATCTGAGGTCTATGCCTCTAAACCATCTATTTCTTCAAACTCAGACAACTGGTAGTCACAATGGTAATATCTGAACTGCTTGCAAGGGCTTCTGCGAAGTGTGAAGTGGTAATACACATAAAAAAAAAAGGAAAGTAGAAATATATTTTAAGAGTGTTTTATGGTTCAGAACAATTCTGATTGACAAAACAAACGATCAAAGTTTGGCAACAAATTATCATTTGGTAAATATTTACACAAAAGTGTGTGTGTGTGTGTGTGTGTGTGTGTGTGTGTGTGTGTGTGTGTGTGTGTGTGTGTAAGCGTGCCTATGTGTGTGACAGACAACGAGAATAGGAGAAATACACATGAGAAATTTTCGTTGGCAGATTAAAAAAAAATGGGAAAAATTAAAAAAAAGGGAAAAAAAAAAATAAACCTTAAGTGTCAACACAGAAACACCAAGACAATGTATATAAATTGAAATACTTTCTCTTCAGGTACATATAAAAAAAAAAAGCATTAAAACTCTGGTATCCAGAGGCAAACCGACACTTGTTGACAACTATGGACACCATCCCACCTTGGCAGAGTAGTCCAAGTGAACCAGATCGTATTTGCCAGCCACCTTAAAGAAAGAGTCCTTATTGGCCCAATGGTTCTTGGTCTTGTCATGGAACCTGCCCCAAACCACACAGTTTAGTCCTGTCACACTGTAGCCAAGCAGTTTCTCCACCACACTGGGAGTCTTGCAACACCTTAGCCTACCTTTCCTTACTCACATCCAGCCCCCGTTAAGTCACAGAGGAAAGCATGGTGATGTTCAAACAATTCCTCTTACCCCCAACATGAGACCCACCACAAAGATAGAGAGAGCTGCGCTACTTCTAAAACATTTCAGTTCCCTCTTCATCCCAAAACAAATCTTTCATTAATCCTTCAATTTTTTTTTATTTTCTTATGTAACCTATCTGCAACAAGAACTTTTTTCTTGTTAAACAGAACTTTTAACATTTTAATCTGCCATGACCCGTCCACCAGAAATCCCCTGATAAATGTTTATACATGTCACAGCCCGCTGCATGTCACCTAGGCCTGACGGGGATTATCTAACACATACTAAGCTCTGGCTTATACAAGCCTGCCGCTAATGAAGCTTCCTGCTTAGGGTTAGACAAACAAATAAAAGAACAGAACTCATCTTAGCAATGCACAGCTATGGCACTGTGCATGATTGAAAACGCATGAAACTTCTTCAATTCTAGGAAAACTTTCTCAATATAATATACAAATATTAGAGAGCTACACCAAGAATTGAACGTTTCAACACTGTGCACTTTTTACATTAAAAAAAAGATATGTAGATTCGCCCTTTACTGGCAGAATAGGTGCATTGGTACTTAATTAAGAGAGGTATGTTGAATGGGTAATATATCGCAGAGCAGTAGATGAACACTTTATGTTATCTAATACACCACTGAACTCTATTTCTTCACACACACACACACACACACACACACACACACACACACACACATACACACATACACACACACACACACACACACACACACACACAATGCAGTCTCTCTAAATGATAACCTAAACCACAGTAAGCATTACTCATCTAATCTGTTTTTCCACTGAGAATGCCACAGTACAAGGAAGAAGTGACCCAGGAAAATACCAAATGTAAGGCAGCAGCAGATGGGGAAACAGCTTACTTTTTGGTGAATGTGTCTTTGGCTTTCTGAAGATCGCCACCAGCATGGACCAGGTTAGTCTGTCCTTTGTAACCAACACGACCCCATCGCTGCCAGACGTAGAATGCCTTCTTCGCTGTCTCTTCCAGTAGCTGAATGATGTAATACTTGTTGTTGTTGTTGTCCCCCACATTGTCTAGGAGAAAAGAATAAATGAGTAACAGAGATTTATTCTGTAAGTCATCTGGAGTGGAAAGACAGATGTAGCAATCAGATGATAAATCCATTTCACAAATGTTTTTGGGGGTGAAAAAAAAAAGAAATGTTCACAAAAAACTTTGCTTAGAAAACCCCAGTGTAGTAGATACAATTACCAAAAATCGAAATGGAAATGTTAATACTTGCACTCACAAGAAACACAACAAATTCTTCAATCTATAGCAACAATTCAGACAGCTCATTGCAAAAAATATTCACGCTGTCGGCACAATTCACCCAGAGGTTAAAGAAACAAAAAATATTCATGCTTTTGAAGACAAGAAACTTGCCTGGAATAGATGAAATTACCAGAAACTGCAAAGTTTGAACAGATTCTAACATCAGCAAGTACAACAAACTTCTCTGAATATAATGGAGCCTCCCTTTTACAACTGTAAAAAAAATCAGCTACAACCAGGCCTTTATAAAGAGGATAAAGCTGAATTACAGATATTCATAACCAGTCACCAGTGTCCATACGGTATATCATACGGTCAAGACATGCTTATCAGATATGCTGTACGTGTACTTTTGCACAAAACTCTAAGTTTATTACAACGCTACAAGTTTTTGTCTGGACTCA